>NWSH02000006.1:9393339-9405003 GCA_002382865.2 Heliothis virescens | reverse complement strand
CGTTGACGCAGACAATAAACTGGCTTTAAAACGCATATTATCATATCAAAGAGCGCAAGCCGTGATGTGATCTCTGACAAACACGATGTATTTTTCTAAGTTATTTGTCATTTTTAAAGTCCGATAATAAAATATTTATCTGGCCGTTATTTGAAACTAGAATTTTAAATAGGACTAGACATTCTACAGTGTTTCGTATTTTTATCTTGTTGAACAATGTGTTACAAGTTGTTTGCCAGAATCGAACAGTATTGAAACTTTTCAATAGATGTCTAAAAAATTTGCTGCCCTAGACCTATTTTTGTGTTACTCTAACTTTAGTTGTTGGTATTAAAACCACAAACCCAAATTCCACAGTGTTCACCGTAGTACGCAAACGGAACTACTTCCCCACTGTTAGACGTATGGCCTCTATTTGAGCAAAACACTGGAAAGGTTTTAGAATCCGACCTGGTTCTGATAATAGACACTCAAGCAAGCAACCTTCAGCTTTATAAGAGCTATAAACCTGTGGTTTTTAAAGAGTACTTTTTTTCTTGTATCTATGATTTTGATTAAGCCGAGAAGTATTCCTAAGGGATTGAGGCTTTTCGTAGACGTAACCATAATAACTTTCATAATTTTAATGTATATTTATTGGAATTTTGACCAATTCTTTCCTTCAAATAGCAAAGGTATGTCTCATTTTTGTCAAGCTATTTAAGCATTTTGTCAGCCATATTTAAGCATTTTTTCACAAGCTTGACTTTCAAATAGCTTGCGCCCTCAATAGTATAACTCAAGACATATTTTTAAATCATTCATTCTAAATATGTTTATCTTCGACAAAAACCAAGTTTACGACGTACTTCTAGTCAAGAGCTACAACGTCAAGATAGAATGAATGATATTTACATATTTAAATAATCTGCCAGCTGCATTTCTTAAAGACCAAAAAGCTCTTACAACACGAAAATTCATACAAAGAACGAAAAGGAAAATATAAATTGATTTAATTACAGCTAGTTTTTTAAGCTCGCAATCTAAGTTTAGTTGTTGAGAAATAAATCGTACATAGAATGTCACTAAACTGTTTTAGAATACACTATAGATTATCTTTACTGAAGTCAACAGATTATGGCCTACAGCATAGCTCTACCAAATCGCTTTAGGGTTTTAGAACTATTCGCAAATTCCCATCGGGCTGTGAGGAGTGCGGGATAAGGGTATACCTGTTGTCTGCGCCTAATGTTTCTTTCCACGTAATATGTCTCCGCAGTTGGTTGATTCTCCTTATCTTAGAACAGACCGCCGCTGAGCCGACACATCGGCCTCGGACTCATCATTCAACAACATGGCCAATAAAGTCCAAAAAGTCATTTGCAAACACAAAGAACCTCAATGCCATACAATATACGTGAATCATGGGACGAAAGAAAAAAATACTTTTTGGTAAACTGTATTAACCTCCTGGCGATGTCAGAAAAAAAATATATTCGATTTTTCTTTTTAAATTAGGTTATATGGTACATGGACGGTTGTACATGTCAAAAAAATGCAAAAAAAATATTGTGTATATACCTGATTTTACTTATGTCTTTTAATTGGACAAAGGTTCTGTACAGGACATAGACTTTACTATACGTCATATATTATGACACTAGAATTCCTTAACTAAAAAAACAAGCTGTTTATTAAATTAATATGATTAATTATTATTATCACCATCGGATCACTCTTATATATTTTTTCTCCATTAATATAATTATAATTTTGGTATGCAATATAGATTTCACATTATATGTTCATCAACTGATTAAAAGTAAATAAGTGAATCAATCGCGTCTCAACTTTTTTGAACGGGTTGGTAAAATGAGATTCAAACTGACTATTCATGGGTCAGAGATAGGCGTTATGTACTATACTGTAACTACTGCATGATGTGAATATTCCTCGGTGCCTCTAGTTGGCCCCACGACAAGGCGGGGTGGGGTTTCGCGTCGACTCCTCTCTCCTACAGAAGATTGTGTCTATAGCTCATCTGAGAGCTGGAAGACGAATACTGAATTCTTCGTCTTCTCCAGGTCTTGAGTAAGAGTGTCCTCATTCTGATCAGCATCAGTAGATCTTTGTCCGATTCTTCGAGTCACAATAAAGTTCTTTATCAGAGGTCGTTAGAAAGAGGGAATATGTCATATATAGTTACTGTAAAGCCCGAACTGTGGTAAATCCTAGGATTTACCGGTAAACCTAGATTTACCAACTCTCAGTGGTAAAAGTCCGAACAATTCTTTTTATTTCGATTTTACCAGTATTTAATTGGTAAATCTTTAGGATTACTCAAGGCTGCGGTAAATGTCGAAAAACTTTTTTTTTTTAATATTAGAATTTAGTTATATTATAGGTTTTAATTCTTATCATGTATTTTAATTAGGAACTAATTTTTTGAGCTGTATTTAAATATCGAGATGTTATTATGATCAGTTGAAAACATATTGAGCAGTTATTTAATTTAATGGCGGTTGATTAATTATATTGTGACAGTAAACATGGACAGTACCTAAAAAACAATAAGATGGGTTTTATCATCAATGTCAATTCTTAAAAATAATTGATCAGTCCAATAATAGAATGAGCAGTTCGATAAATAGTTCAGCAGATCATAGCGACGGAACTCCGTTTCTTCACGTACATTTTTATTTCCGAAATTCATTGTCCATAACAAGTTTGTCAATAACTAGTTTTAATGGCAAAAATGAATCGCTGGAAAATTCGACTCCACGTAGTCTTGTCTGCCCTACCCCTAGAGTGCAATTCAAAATCGCGTAGGCGCGGAGGGGCGAGGCGGGCCGCGAGTTGAGGAGCAGGTGGTTGTAACACTCGCCACCGCGGCTGAGGCTGGCCGGCACAGCCGGCCAGCAAGCCGAAGCTGCGGTGGTGAGCGTTAAAGCTATCTGCGACGATAAACTCGCGTGGGACCGCCGGAGCCCCGCAGCGCCGGAGCCGTGACAGAAATCATGCCTGCTGCATGATGCATGCTTGATTGCATGTTGCCTGCTTGCTTGCATTTTACTACCTCATTGTTTATAGAATTGCTTAGAATGAGATTTCTTACCGACAAATTCCGATTTGTTACTGCCCACACGTAACTGCTCATTTAATCATTCTCACAAGGAGGGAAGGCGCGTGGTGGTACGGGTACTGGGGAGTGACGGATTGTCCACGAGTGCAAGACGACGTGCCGAATACGTTATGACATGCCTTTATGAACATTTACCGTGTCATTGCGGCAAATCCTAAGATTTACCAATTAAATAGTGGTAAAAGTCCGAAATAAAAGAATTGTTCGGACTTTTACCACTGAGAGTTGGTAAATCCTAGGTTTTACCGGTAAATCCTAGGATTTACCACAGTTCGGGCTTTTACAGTAACATATATACGACATAAACAATGAGAAAATTTTCATTTTGAGAACCATTGTAATACCAGTATGACATTAAAAAGTTTCTGATCTCAATGTCCATAATAATTGACTATTTGAAGAAATAATCTATTAATTGGTTCCGTTGGTATGTTATTAGTACAAAACAAGTATAAATATTGTGACAAATAAGTTGATTCAATAATGATTTTCGGATTACCTACCGCGAGCATCTGAACGACGTGTTATCTTCCTCGCCGCGCTTCAAAAAATAAGGTATTTGACGTATCTGTCAAGCTCAAAATGACGTTTGGTGTAGTGTTACTGGTTTATTAAGGTTACACAAGTATCATAAAATGAGTATTTCCGAAAAACATTCACAGATAACTTTAGAACGAAATTTAAATTCTTTATGTAATATAGGTATGACGCGGGCATCCAGGAGGTTAAAACTACTATCAAATATTAGAAAAAAATCTTGGCCCTATATAAAACATGAAATTTAAAACCAACTGGCCAGTGTATTTACCTATAATGTAATACTTCAATCCTTCATTTATTAAAGAACTTTCCATATCATAAACATCTGGCACATAATCTACTTTCGTGTAAGTTTACACTAAAGAACATAAAAAGTGGGCGAGCAACAATATAATTACGGAGTTAATCTTAAAAATATCGTACGTATAATACGGGTAAGGGTTTCAACCCTCATCATATTTATCAGTCTCTAGACATCTGCTATAGAATACGACACTTTCGTATATTACATTGCCTTAATAAATTAACTTAAATCTTGAAAGTAAAGGTCGTAGGTAATTAACCAGTATTATGTTACGAGTGTAACACTAACGTAATAAAGTTATTATTAAATTTAATTTTATAAAATCTTGAACTACACTCATAGTTTTTAAAGTAAAAAAAATATATTTTACAAAATAAAAAAAAAACAGAATAAATATAGTATCTACTTACAAATATAAAATAAAAATTATATAATTAAAATTTGACTAAATTTGATGGACAGTTACAATTTCCCAGGTATTAAATACATAATCATATAATTATGTGCCCCGTAAGAAAAACTTATATACCTGTAACGTATTTATCCATTGGGTGGTAACCCATTTTAAACCTTTAACCACGAAGGAATGCATGCGATTGAACGCGGGAATTTGTGTAGTACAAGTCAGGCGTGATAGCTTTTGACCAATTTAATCAATTCATACGCGTTGACACTTTCCAGTGTGACTATCTTTGAGCTTTTAATTCATAAAGAAAAGCCTGTATAAACCAGTCTCAAGTGCCTATTTATATCAAAACTGACATATCTACAGAGGTCGTGGTAGATATATCGGTATTGAATGTTTTCACGAAGGACTTTCTTGTATGTACAGACGACAGCAGGTCAACGTAAACGAATCTGTCAAATTTTACCAATCAAACATTAACTTACCTCCATTGTGATCAGGTTGAAAATCGATTGCAGAAATTTGACAGATTGTGGTAACTTGATGTGATGTCTGTACCTAAGTAAAGAGTGGCAACGAGGTTAGAGAGTAAAATACAAACAAACAAGGGCTTACTCACTTCAAAGTGCTAAATATACTAATTTGTTATTTCAACTAATATTCTAATCAAAATTATTGTAGGTACACAAGTAGTCCGAAGCCTGAATCAAAACTATTATCTGGGTAAGGAAAAAAGTTCTTACAAGACACAGGTGGGACCGTGGGAAAGCTACTAACGTTAAAAATAAAATTAATTAGATTAAAGATTACGGTTAATATCCACAATACCTAGGTAGGATAAAATATAGGTCAATAAACATTATCGAGTACTCTAAGCTCTAAAACGTAATTAAAACCACAGATAACTACTGCAGAGCTCCATACATGTTAACCTTTGATATAACTACTTCTACTATTTTATTCCACTAGAGTAATTCATTTAATACATGAAGACTATCCTTTGGCGCATTTGATGCTAACACGGTTAAAAAATACGAGTTTTTTAGACTTCGGATTTGCCTGCTCGTGGGCAATAAATTAATATACTGGCTAAATAATGGCATTAAATTCAGGTGGTGGCTCGTAACTGCTGATTTTTTCTCTCTACCTTCACATTTTTGCTAGTTCAAGTAAAGTGAATTAGTTTTTCATATATTTTTGCTCTTCAAAAGATTTCGGGCGTAATTTGTATAAGTGAATTTGTGCTTTTGGATTTAACTAAGTGAATATTTTGGCATGCAGTGAGGTTTTTTGAAATTACGTAATTATATATATTTTTAACATATTCTTTTTTTATATAAACTCTGGTGAATTTCTTTCTATTTGGCTACTGAAAGAGACTAAGGCTAAAGCCTACAGTAGAACTTAAACAAAAATATTTTCAATTACACTAAAAGACATACACAGCTGACCTAACACTATATTTCTTTAAAATATTTCCAAAACACACAAAAGACTGCTGACTTAAATGAATGATACCAAAGATCACTTTTAATAATTACGTTAACGAGTAAAAACCTGATCGGGATCGACTGCCGGACTGCGAGACACAGTCCGGCGGTGATTCGGGCAGCGGCCGCTTGCGCCGGCGCAGGATATCCCGCCAGCGGCACAGGATTGCCGTCCTGAAGTACGTCCTGAACCTGATAACAGAAGAAAAATATTGTATAAGTAAAATGTTTATTTCGTCGTTTCAGCCGAAAGACTGACTGTAGGACAAAGGCCTCCCCCAAAGTTCGCCATTTCACTCGTCCTTTAGTAACTCGCATCAACTGGAAGATTTAAGGAAGAAAAACACCTGGGAGAAGAGGAACCTCGTGGCTCAATAATATTAGAACGAGGTTCAACTTGAGCACTAGATCCCTATTCCGCACTGCTGTGTCTAGAGTCAAAATTGACTTAATGATAGCCGATCTCCGGTAGGAGATGGTACCGTAAGAAGAAGAAGATCCACTTTTCCCAGCGATCTCGGCGAGATTGTCTATCCATCTAGTAGGGGGCCTATCCACGCTGCGTCTTTACCATACGCATGGACTTTCCCGTCTATTAGCGTTCTCGCACACTACAGACTAAACAGTCGGCTCGTTGGTAGACAAAATGATGCTGATTGCTGATTTTTGAGCCCGAACAAACTATCAGCCTAGTAAAAGTCTGTAGTGTGCAGCTCTTGTGAAAACGATTACGAACATTCGTCTCACGTGCACAGAATAACTAAGGCATGGAATAATTTTTATTGTTCCCTCGGGGAATTGCGACATGCATCGCAGCTGAGATTGCAACTGAACTTTACGTGATATCATTATGTAGGTACAGTATAGGTATTTTGCTATGCATATGCTTATCCTATGCAGCCCATAATATAGCATTAACTTAGTCTGCGTCATGGAGACTGAACTGATTATGTAAGATAAGGAAGATTAGACTTAAAAGTAAATACAGACGACAGCACATCAATTTAGCACAATCTGTCAAATGTCTGCAGTAGACTTTCAACCTTATCACAATAATGAAAGGATGAGCCTTTCGATTGGTAAAATTTGACAGCATCAGGTAGATTGCCTGCGGTCGTCTTTACATAATTCAAGAATGAGCAGTGAAGTTCAATGCCAGTATAGACATCAATTGAAATGTTCTTAGATATTTTTCAAAAAACACGAGGTATACAACTAATGTATTGCTTTCAAATTGAAATATTTATTATAAAAGCTTGTAAGTTAGGATACTAAGTAAAAATATAAAAAAGCAGATTAAGAAAAAGATCTTTTATATCTTTTTTCTTGAACTATCTTTTTAAAGACTGTTAGTATTTGGTAAAGCAGAAAATTGAGCAATAAACGAATCTAATTCATTCAATTAGGTTTT
The DNA here is from genome assembly GCA_002382865.2 of Heliothis virescens. Lineage (NCBI taxonomy): Eukaryota > Metazoa > Arthropoda > Insecta > Lepidoptera > Noctuidae > Heliothis > Heliothis virescens. Next base: position 9,397,731 of record NWSH02000006.1, on the reverse strand, counting down.
GCTGAACAAAGAAATTCAATTAAATTTACATAATAGCTATAATAGTTAAATATTCGCATAAAACATTTTCAATTGAATAAAATATATTAAATAACTTTAAGAAATTGTATCTTAATATATACTTTTGTAAAGTAAAAAATGTTTCTATGTATAAGAGGTCCCGCACACTACAGAACAAAGTTGACAATTGGGGCAATTCATTTGGTTTGCCTCCTTATAATCCCGAAAACCTTGTATTTATACTTTATTTAAAGGTCCCATGAAAAAGCTTTGTCATGAAGGAAATTTTCCCTCGTTGGCTATTGTGCTTAATTTATGTACCTACGAAGAATGTATAGGTATACTTAACTAAAAAGTAAGCCCATAAATATAGCCCTAAGGGCCTAGTATTTCACAAACGCTGGTTAATATTTTGCTATCACGTGCATAATAAATATTGAGAGGCTGAAGCAGCCAGAACCCTTTTTAAATTCATTAAAACGTAAGAGGACATTATGAAGACTTTCCTTTCTATTTTACCATACAATATTTTATAATAAACTAGCTTGTGCCAGCGGTTTCACCCGCATCCCGTGGGAACTACTCGGCGCACCCGGATAAAAAGTAGCCTATAGCCTTCCTCGATAAATGGTATATCTAACACTGAAAGATTCTTTCAAATCGGACCAGTAGTTCCTGAGATTAGCGCGTTCAAACAAACAAATTTTAAAATTAACAGAAGGTCGTCATTAGATATCGACTGCTTTCATGCAGTCGCTGCACGTGCGGTCGGCAGTTGCAGTATCTCGCTGCCAAAACGTACTTTAAATACTGTCATCGACTCACTTATTTTCTACAACAAAATGAAAGACCACTATTAAATGAGCGTCAACAAAGCTTCTTATCAATTCATTCAATGCAAAGTTTAAACTATCAAGCAATACAGGTTCGCTTGAAACAACTGCAAGTGTATTTCACAGATCAATGGAGTTCAGACACAGTGCTCCTTCAATATACCTTTTGTTTTTTAGTACACTTGAATGCATTTTGTAATTTTGAAATCTTCAAAAGCTTGTTTTTATGAGTACTTGTAGGTACAGTATATCTTCTTATATATAAAAATCAGGTGCTGTTCGTTAGTCTCACTAAAACTCAAGAATGGCTGGACCGATCGGGCTTATTTTGGTTTTAAAATGTTTGTACAGATCAGGGGAAGGTTTAAACGATGGGAAAATATATGATTATAAAAAAAAAATACAGGTAAGTAATACGAAGTTTACATGGTCAGCTAGTTTTTACATAAATGTTACCTATAGATACTAATACATACATTGCATTTCCAGGTTGTAGGTATCTCACAAACCGTGATAGCTAGAAAGCTGAAATTCTCACAAATGATGTATTTCCGTTGCCGCTATGACAACAAATTTAAAAAAAAAATAAGCGGGGTCCCAATACAGTAAACGTGTGAAACCGCAAATTATATCTTTGTTATTCACATATTTGTATGAAAAAGAAAGTTATTTTTTGTTGCCGAATAATGTTTGTATTTTGGCTAGTTATAGGTAACGATACACCAGATACGTCCATTGTTCATAGATAATGGTACGGAACCCTTCGTGCGCAGTTCCAGTTTTTTCTTTACAATATTTTCAGCCATATCGAATTTCACTGAATCCATCCATCGTTACTTTCTGTTACGTATGCGAGTAGAGACACGAATATAGGACACAAGTGAAACAGCCGGTGGTCGGTAGCGCACTGATTTATTCCACGAAAGGACGCGCGCGGGAGGACGCACACGCACACGCACACATACACAACATTCCTCCCTCTAGTTATTACATAACTTCTAAACAATAATAACGATACCTAAAAATAACTAAAAATACTTTTTATTACGCGTAGGATTCTTGCGTAATACCATCCTGGGTGGGGTCTCCACTACATTGGTAGCTTCCGCTTCTTGAAAGTTCTCCTCCGAGCTACTCTGACTTTCATTCTCGTCGTTCGTCTCATCTTCCGCCCTCGAACACTTCTTCCCTTCTACTTTCTATCTGACTGCGCTCGGTGAGGGTCGGGGATCCTTCTGAAGCTGATAGTGGATGAGGTGAGGGTGTCGATCGAGTTGGTGATGGTGAACGCGGCGATGACGATGGCAACGGCGACGGCGGCGGCGACGGCGGCGGCGACGAAGGCGCTGACGTCGGTAACCCAGGTAAGTTTACTGTAAGGTGTCCGGTGTCGACCCCATTACCGTTAATGGTTCCTTTGTATAGCATCAGCTGATTTACATGTCTTTTACAACTTTCTGAACTTCCAATGTCTTTCACTAAATACAACACTTTACCCATTCTTCTTAATACTACGCCTTTACACCATGTATATTTTAACTTATTAACAAATTTCTTATACAAAACAATATCGTTTATCTTAAAACTATTCATTTTAATTTTCCTGTCTTTTTTAGTAGGCATACACTGTTGGTTTTTAATAAGGTTAGACGCGGGCGATGACAAGGGTGCCGATGATGGAGGGTTGAGCAAGTCTAACCGCGTTCTCAACTTGTGACCAAAAACCAGTTGAGCAGGAGACAACCCCGTAGCAGAATGAATAGAATTCCGATAATCCATAAGATATTTGAGCAATTTTATTGATGTATCCTTCGCAATATTACTAGATAATAAACAAGACTTTATACCCTTTTTTACAATCTTTACAAAGCTTTCAGCCTGGCCGTTACTAGGTGGATGATAAACAGGTGACGTGATGTGCGAAATTCCGTTAGTCGCGCAGAACAATTGAAAATCTTGTGAGCAAAATGCTGTGCCATTATCGCTTACTATAGTTTTTGGGATGCCAAACCTTGAAAACAAATCATATAGTTTGCCGATTACCGCCGTTGAGGATGTAGACGCATTCATCTCGTACACCTCCACCCACTTAGAGTAGGCATCTACTGCCACCAAATAGACGCAACCCTTTATCGGCCCCAAAAAATCTATGTGAATTCTCTCAAACGGGGTGGATGGAGAGTTCCAATGCACTACAGCGGCGCGTGGAGGGGAAACTCGCAACTGGATGCATACATCGCAGGAATTTATCATTTTCTCTACGGCCTGATCAATCCCGGGAAACCAAAACCTTGATCGAGCTTCGGCTTTGGTTTTAACTATACCTAAGTGAGAAGAATGTAACTCCCTTAAAATTGGTTCATATAACCCCGTAGGTATAACGATCTTATGACCCCGCATTATACAACCATTCTCGTAGGATAATTGTGTCTTACACAAATGAAATGGCTTAAGTCGACTATCATTTTCCTTCGGTGGCCAACCTTTTAAAATATAGTTAATTACGCGTTTTAAAACATCATCAGCCTTTGTTTCGTCACGTAATTTCTTTAGCGTTACGGGCATGCTACCATCTACAACGAAACAAACATACGTCGCGCGGTCATATGCTACCTCGCAGTCGCAACACCGGCACTGTTCGGTGCACGCGCACTCGTGGCTCGAGCGCGGTAGGCTAGATCGAGACAGATAATCGGCGTTGTTGTCAACGCTGCGCAAGTATTCAATTTTATAGTTATAACTACTTAAAAACAATGCGTACCTTTGTAATCTGTTTGCAGACATTTCGGGGATACCTTTATATGGACCAAAAATTGTTAATAAGGGTTTATGATCTGTTCTTAAAATAAAAGGTTCGGATCTACCGTAGAGGTACTGGTGGAATCGCCTCACTCCGTAAATAATGGCCGTAGCCTCCTTTTGAATTTGCGCATAACGTTTCTCCGCGGCATTCAACGTGCGTGAAGCGAACGAAATAGGTCGTTCAACCCCGTCATTGCCTATTTGTGACAAGATCGCTCCTAGCCCGTTTGGAGAAGCATCCACTGTTAATATTAATTGCGCGTTTGGATCATAATGAGCAAGTATTTGGTCCGATGTCATCAACTCTTTAATTTCCCTAAAAGCTGAATTATGTTTGCTAGTCCATTCCCACTTACTATCCTTTTTTAATAAGGCGTATAATGGACTGAGAATAGTGGACGTGTTTGGTATAAAATTCCTATAATAATTTATTAAACCTAAAAATGATTGTAGCTGATTGACATTTATGGGCACCGGTGCTTCAATCATTGCTTTAATTTTNGTTAGACCTATCTGCGACGATAAACTCGCGTGGGACCGCCGGAGCCCCGCAGCGCCGGAGCCGTGACAGAAAACATCCTGCTGGAAACAATTACAAGTTCAGAATCAACTTAAAGGACAATGGGCAAGGACAATGGGCAATTATAAGGAATATGTCGCCACTATAATCTCTTTGAACTCAGTTAATATACATCTTCTAATCTTTAATATACACTTTATCGTAATCTATAGGATTTTTAATAGACCATGGAGTCAA
>NWSH02000006.1:9338610-9353710 GCA_002382865.2 Heliothis virescens | reverse complement strand
AATAAACTTTCGGAATAATACGCATTATTTAACACAATACTTAGGACATTTGAATTTATATTGATTTCATTTGAACTGTTTTTATTTTAGATTCCGATGTTTGATTTCATTATTGACTACATCTACCAAAGGGGTGCGGTAATTTTATATAATTGCCGGTAAATGTGATTAATTTGAAAGTTTTTATCACCTTTACCACGAGCACAGGTAATTATGCATGGTTCCCGGTAATTATACATAATTACCGCAATCTTCACATTTACCGTGACATATATACACCGATTTCTCCGAGATTTCTGAACCGATTTACGTAATTCTTCTTTTGTTTGATGTGGAATAGCTTCGAATTGGTCCCATAAAATTTTATTCAGGTAGACCCGTTAGTTTTTATTTTAGGAGCATTTTTCAAGTTTTCTCATACAGAGAAGAAATGAGTGATTAATCGCTTGCTCAAAGCAGAGTTACGATTTCAGATTTTTAAGTTCAGGCTTCCTCGTTTTTTTCATTTTTACGCGGTCGTTTGTGTTCAAGATATTATTATAATTTAAGATGTATAGTGAACTGACAATGTGTTTTGAATTAGAAAACGAACCTTGCTTCCGACTGTTCAGTCTGCCGTATACGGGAACGCTTAATGCCTGTTTATACATTGCAATTTCATTGCCCCTTGCACTGTGTAAATGTAATCGTGCAATAGGTAAATGGTTGCCTGTCAAATATTCCTACAATAAAATGGCAACAACGGGCAATGAAATCGCAATTTGTAAACATGCCTTTAATATGGTGTTCTCTTTAACTATACAAAAATTGCAATACAATCTTAGTACGCCTGCTATTGCTCATATAAACGACGTCACGGGTAACTACTAGTATAATTAACGGCAGGCACGTGTCTAATAGTAGGTATGTATATAAATAAAATTCTCATGTAAAGTTCCAGGAAATTCTACAACACAAAAGAAATTTACACGTTCCTAAAGTTAAGAACAATAAATTAGGAAAATTCTAACTTAAGCTGTCCTTAACAGCCTTGTGAAAAGGTGACAAGATAATTGAGAAAGTATTAATTATTTTTTGAAATTATTTTAAACGTAAAATAACTTTATTAGAGACCTCGAAGCGTTTCAATGGAAAATTAAACCTGTGTTCAGAGAACAGGAAGACCCTTAAATACAGGCTTATAATTGTTATTATACTTTATTGCCCATAGAAATACATTTTTTTAAAATGCTGAAAGAATACGTGTAACGGCAACCTTGACTCAGAGTTTTGTTACAGCTACGAATAAATACAACTATCGTTAATTTGGATATTGAATCCAGTAAATTACCTTCATTCAAAGGCATTATTTTTTGACTTTGATTTAAAATGATTTATTAAGACTTTAACCATAAAGATATTAATTATCAAAACTAATGGATTTCAAGGGAATCTTTACTATTTTTACTCAGTTAGTAGGTAATATTTGAGAAAGCGATAAAATTATCGAGAGTTTTTACTAAAACATTTTTTTTATAACTCGTATATTCACAAAACCAGATTACTGGGTATGAAGTTAATATTCTATTACAAGATTGTATTATCAAACAGCGGAGTCAACCGAAACCATTGAAATAACTTTTCCCTATTATAAACTTTGTTTGGTTCTAATTTAATTCTATGTCTGTCTAGAAACTACTAAATCAACTTCAGATTGAAGTACACGTGGAACATGTTTGTCTGTTTGTTTATTTAAACTTCCATTGACAACTTTCTAGGGTAAACTTTGAAGGTAATTTAGGAAATTAAGTCGCTGTTATGAACATCTTTTGAAACGAGGAAACTGATTTTTACTTGTGTCCTCCAAACTTTTTTTAAAATTCTCAAAACAACAACAAAAATAAACCAACTTCGAGTTAATTAACTAATAAAAAAATCTAAACTTAACAAAATAATTAAAATGACACTGATTCCCACAGTCTGCCATAATAAAATAGTTTAATTGAGAATGAAGCAAAATAAGAAAGCCTTTGCTCAGCAGTGAGACATTATACGTAAGAAAAAAAAAATTACAATAAAAATATTTTTTAATTGTCTTTTCCCTAATAAATATCAGATTCAGTGTTCCAAAAATAAAATAACAACATCAATAAAAAAAATAAAACAATGAACAATATTCTAAATTTGAATACTCACACAAAATCCATGTACGAGACGTCAGGCAAACCGTCGGGCCAGGATAGCAAGCATGCAGTTTTGAGGATACCTTTCGACCTGCCACAGATAAAATAGACGGTTTAATTAAAATTTTGCACGGCACACTGCATACAGCTTGAGATGACAAAGGAATTTTCGAATATGGAATTCGTATGTGGGTTCTATGAAGGTATTTTGGTATGGAAGTTTCTGCAGTTTGTGTGATCTACGTTTAAGTCTAGTTAAAAAATCTAAATTTTTACTCTCGTACTCATACAATTGTACATTCGCGTAATTAACATTTAATTAAACTTCTTTTTGACAAACAAAAATTTGATTGGAAATTAAAAAAAAGCGATTTATTAAGTTTAAAAGTGTAAACCTTTTGTTTAGATGAAGTTTGAATTTTCAAAATTTACTAGATAGAAAAACAGGTAAGGTTAAGGTTATATGTGCCTGTAAACCTTATACCTTCGTTACTCTTATATAATTGTATTGTTTAATTTGATGACTACCTCAGTTACTTTGTCCTGAAAGAAAATCTTCAGGGAATTTCAGTTGTATACCCTACGTAGGTACATGTTTGCTCTAATAAAGCTAAGTGAGCCTAGATGAAAAGCTATTTTCTTTTTCATTTATTATTCGGAATTTTTCGCTTCTTAACTGTGGTTAATATAAAGGTAGACTGGCAGAGAACGCCTAATGCGTTAAGTCCGCCGTTGTAATTGTGCGAAAAGTATTCAAAATAAATAAAATTCAGTACATCAATGGGTTAAGACCAAGAAAATTATTATTCACGTGTTCCTATGGGACGTGTGCTGTGTCCTGTATGATACTTTATCATTCACGGTAAATTATTAAGTTAAGTTTATTTAAGTACTTTTTAAGTTAAGTACTTTATTTTTAATACAAATACAAGACTTGGATAAAGTTCAATAGTTTCAGAACAAGTTCTAAATAGCTATGTGACAGATAGTGCCATAATTGTTTTTGTTAAACTGGCCGTAAGCCTATTAGAACAATAGTACTTTGTTACACATTTTTGATGACGGCCGGGTATTTGCTTTAATTTATTTTATTCGGTATTTAGTTTATTTCTCACTAGCCGTTTTCCCGCGGTTTCACTCGCATCCCGTGGGAATTACTGCCCGTACCCGGATAAAATATAGCCTATGTCACTCGTGGATAATGTAGCTTTCGAATGGTGAAAGAATTTTTAAAATCGGTCCAGTAGTTTTTGAGCCTATTCATTACAACCAAACAAACAAACAAAGTTTTCCTCTTTATAATATTAGTATAGACAAGGGTTTAATTGACAGTAAATTTTTGATTATTAATTCCCAAAGCAATAATATTTTGCCGTAGTGGTGTGTTTTGTTTTTATTGAAAATAAACAATTAAACAAATTACGGAATGAAACGAGGTCAAATCAATTTACTGTTATATGGAATTGTATACAGAATAACGTTGCAATTAATAAATCAAACAAATCAGATATATATTCAATACTTTTATTTATTTTTGTATGTATGATAACGCGTATATTATTATATTTTAAGTATTGCCTAGGAAATGTATAATATAATGTCTAAAATGGCTAAGCAACGTGTCAAATAAATTGAATATTTCCCTCAAGAAACGTTCCCAAAATAGCTATCGAAAATTCAAGATATCATGAAAAATACCCCCAGAGTAATCCGTCTCGCATGCGTCTCGTTTACTTAGCCTCCGTGATATTTTTTTAAATCAACAAGAGCTTAGAGTGAAATCGGAACTCGTTGAGCTTCTTGGTCTATCGACTGTTTTAAGACTAATGGCCCGTTCCATACGTTCCAGATTAGGTTCTAGACAAACGAAAATTAGTCAAAATTAAAAATATTTCTGTGGAATTGTCTGTCAGACAGCTTTCTAGAACTTCATCTGATACCTCTGAAACTGTCCCTAGATATTGAAAGAAATAATTTATAATGGAGCTTATGTCAAAATTAAATTATCTCAACACAAATAAATGGACACAGAAAAGCACCGAATGTCAAACTCACTTTTTTTAACGACGGGAAATCATCAGAATTAACCCGAATGATCAGAATGACGTGTTTGACAGCGTGAGGGAGTGTCAAACTTTTATTGACTAAAACCCACCGTGTTCCTTCGGGAGCCCTTTGTGTGCCTGAGTCGCGGTAACTCTTTCGGACAACCCGCAGCCCCGACAGGCTCTGGGCCTAGTGCGCCCCGCAGGGGAAATAATCACGAAATAATACCCACTAGAATACATTTCCTAAGACATATTTAAAAGAATTCATAGATTTTACAGGTATTTAGTTTGCTGTATTTTCTGCTGCTAACAGCTTTACTAAAAGTATAATAGGTGCTAGAAAGCATAGAAAGACGTTTTCGCAACATTATCTGCAGCATACCATCTTTTTAAATGCTGCGTTTAATGTACATGTGTTACTTTTATACTAGCCATTTTCCTGCACAAAATACGTTTCTTATATCTCCATTATTATGTATATATGTAGGAATATTTACTTGAATATTACTAGAAAATAACAAGAAGTTTCTTTAAGGTTAAAAATATTATTTTATATTCTAGTCTTATCGCGTAGGCTTAACGTGACTAGACTTAACTTATATCGCTAATAACACAATGTCACTTTGACACTACTTTCTATATTATATATTATTACGATGTATTGTCAATTTTACTATTATTATGCTGATATACTTTGACTTGTTTACTTGTTGCTTAAATTCAATTTACAGTTACTTATTAAGTTGATTTAGTTGTTATTCAATAAATATTTGATTTAAATAATTTTGTCTAAAAACAATTAGGTGATATTAATTCGCCTTTGTAAGGATTTAAATTGACTGTTAATAGTGGTTAATAACTGAACTATTTCTTGTCAATATATTTCTTGTTTAAGAAAAGTTTTATTACAGTATCAGTTTTTAATTAAATAATGAATTTTGCTGCGTCCTAGGTTGTATCTTAACCCCTGTGTGGCATAGGCGAAGCGTCCAAAAGCTTAGATCCAAAACTCATTAGTGCGTTCATGTTACACCGCACAGGGTTCAGGTGGCGGACTATCCCTGGCCACAAATCTCTGACGTGAAAATTATTAATCAAACTACTCTTAGGTATTTTATTTATTAATTATATAAGTATTAATATTTCCGACGTGGCAGTGTATCCAAACACACTGGTGGGCAGGAACGCCGCTAAAAACGATGAAGATGATTTTTATATTGTTGATATGTAATATAATAAGATTTTGATTTGATTGAGTGGGTTTTTATTTTTTTGCAAAATGTGAAGAAAAAAAATTTTACATAGTTTTGTTTTTCACTTGTAACACACAGTTACACCCATCTTACTGCAATACTAGAAAAAAATAAGAAGTTTTTGTCGTAGGGTCACAATGCCTACTGTTTATGTGTGCATATAAAAATCAAAGTCCTGACTCATTCACTGACTCATCAACGCAGGGCCCAAACCCATGCACTGGCAGAAGCTAGTGTTATAATATGATACTTTCCATACACAAATATGCTGGCCGATACTAAGGATTATTAAATACATTACTATTTTAGTAGTTGGAATCTAAACAGACAAAAAGTATGAAAATTATCACAAATCTCACCTATATTCCTTCGTCGTAGAGTACAGTAAGCAGGGTATCGCCAGCAGCATACCACTGATCCATATGCAGGCGATCATCACCAGGGAACAGGTCTTCGACATCCTCGGCCTCATTGGTCGTACAATCGCTTGGTACCTGAACAAGATTAAAAAAAAAACCTTGGATACAAATATTATGAACACGAATGTTTGTATGTATGGATATCTGCCTTTTAAAAACTACCTACTAAATGGATTTTGATAAAACTTGGCTGTAATATGGCTTGAATGTACCTTTGAATAACATAAAGGTATAGAATAGCATGTAGGTAGTTCGCTTAGGAAGTAGGTAAAATCAAAGACGGGCGCTAGTATCGTAGGTAAAAATCTCACACACAAAAAAATCTCAGAGAAGATTGTATGATGCCGAAACAAAATAAGGTCAATAAATCTGTATGTACGTACACGTATTTCGTTTTATTAATGGAAAATTTTTGATCGATCATACTTGTACTTTTACACAGAATACGCAAGTACTTCTGAACTTTCTTTAATAAAACGCAGCTGACGTACTTGATAAAGTTTTTTGTAGCGCTGGATTTCACATCAATAAATATAAGTAGCTCGGAAACCGATATGTGGAAAAAGGTCTACGATTCTGGTTGTGAAGGAGATTATTTGAAATATGTAAAGTTGTTTACTTGGAATCTATAAATACAGACAACAGCACATCGATCAGTAAAATTTCTTTAGATTATTAACCTAGTTACAATAGTTAAAGGTTAATGTTCGATTGTTGAAATTAGACAGATTCGGGTAAGATGACCTGCTGGCGTCTGTACATACTTTTTAAAATTTCTGTCAATTTTTATTTTAAAACTATTGACCCCTATGCTACAATGCAAACACGTCAAAACGAGTGACAAAATTAATATCGGAATCTAACCCAAATGGTGTAAGCGCCATTTGCGAGTAAAAAAGTATAAGGGTACAAACTGGATTGTTCCGATTCAGCGAAAGTCTGCCATATTGTGGAACATTACGTCAGCAAACTGAGAAATGTGTGCGATTGGCAGAAATGTTACATAAGAAGTGCTAAAATCTTTGGTATATTCCAGCATCTCAGTCTTTACAAAAAAGGCATCCTAATTCAAATTGTCTGGTATTCAATAAAGCTATAATTGAGTATACTTATTATGTTTACCTTATTTTGTTCACAAACATTTTTACGGCTATGGTAATGTACTCACTTTACCTTAAAGTGTAATGACATTTTTGTCAGTACACCTAAATTCAAAGTAAGTTTTCAACGTTTTGCTATTTTAGATTTTACATTACGTAAGACGTTACTCAGACCTGAAAATAATTTATACGGCTACCCGTTTCAAATTTTAGGACATCTATTACATTTATAATTCAATTTCTTACAAACGTTTTTAGTACGTCCCATCTGTTGAAAAGCCGCTAAAGAAATTCTCGCAAGCGAAGCCGTTTTTAAGTTAAATAATTCAGGGTTCAAGTAAAACTGTGGCTATTCTAAGAGACGTGTTTGACCCTATTAGTCGAATGAAATATGGCTGGCTCCGGATCATGTTAAATGTACAATTTATTTACCAATACAAGTTCGGAAACCCTTCTGTATGTCCTTCACATTTCGTGGAAGAAAATGTGGTGAAAAATATAGATTAAGAAGTAAATGGTAACCTTGGTTGAAAAATGTATTAATTGTTAGGTTAGACTAGGTTTTTTTTGCTTGAAACTAGCGTGTTCCAAGCAAAAAGTCTTAGGAGCCACTGAACCGATTTGAATAATATTTTAGTGGTAGACAGTCCATTTATTTAGGAAGGCTACAGTAGTTCTCATAGGATGCTGGTGAAACAACTGACAAAAGCTGGTTTTTGTGATATGCAGGTGTCTTTTTCAAACTTCATAATAATAAAGTAGGAGAGAATAATGATTACGAAAATGTTCAAATACTAGTGTCTATTCAAATCAAATTGATGCAAAGTCTAGCAACATTAATTTTATTAAATTCTTATTGTTTGGGTTACCTTTAATTCAATTTCGCAGTATCAAAAAATAAACCTTATTGGTTGATACGACCAAATTCATGATTCTTTTCAATCGAGATTTTTATTATACAAAGATTTCATTTGATCTTTTAAGAGATTTTACTGCGAAACAGTTTTCTACGAAGTAATGTAAGTAAAAGGTATTAAGTTTTACCTTTGTATAGGATCCTAATAGTAACGTAGTTGTGAATATCAAAGGCAGATAGTATAAATGCTATTTGAAGAAGATAATTTAATTATGAGAGATATTTACACAACGGTTAATAATAAGGTTGAACGAAGCTGTGATGTTTTAAGTAAATTAAATCCCGCACAACCTTAAATTAAATTTATAACACCCGATAAATATCTAGAATATTTTCTACATAGTTTTTAGTAAACTGAAGCATTTACTGAAATAAAAGCATAATGACTTGTCTCACCGGTCTAACCTTTTTCCAAATACATATATTGGGGTTGACTTCCAGTCTAACCAGAGGCAGCTGAGTACCAGCATTTAAATCGAACAACTACTTATCTGACCTCAACCCAATTAGAGGTACACGTAACCTTGGTAAGACTAGTTTTCACACTTTCTGCTTTTAACATTTTTTCACTTAAATTCCGAAAGAGCTAACCCAAGCTAACAACTGCAATAAATACAAGTACAATTTCAGTGCCAAAGTTAATAATACAACAATTTATTTGCTAACAAACAAAATAATGTTAAAAGCTTTCAAATAAATTTTACCTGTCAAAAGATATCCCAGTGAGCGTGAACACGCTAGCGGCTACTGTCACATTGGCTATAAAGTTGCTCAGTTGACAGTAACGAACGCCAAACACCCAGTCGCTGAAACAATAAAATGGGTCGTTTATGATATTCTCCAAACATAAAGTGAATTGTATATGATATTCTCCAAGTGCAAAGTTGGTATACATTTTTAAATTGAAGTTTGGTTACATATTTTAGGTGTTTACTTGTAATTTTTTTTTTAAGTTTAGGTAAAAAAAATGTATAGAGATGACAGTCAATCAGTTACACGATAGTAACGTAAAGTATACATATCATATCCGTACACATCATCAAGTGAGATATGAAATGCCTTGCTCAGAGCAAGAGCAGAGCGATGGGCAGCAGTACATCCGAAGCTAAAAAATATTTCTCACTGCACTCACCAACTCGAATACCCAGCGCGGTGAATATGGTCAAATCCCCCAGATTCTCCAACAGAGACCTTTTTTAGGCTGTGACAACTATATCTCGCTAAAAAGACCCATTTCAAAGTATTTTTTTTTACTACTTTTTCAGAAACTGTTATTGTTCTTAGCTATTCACAGTAACATTACAAAAGGCACCTATTTTCTCTTGACACAAATAAGGGACGGCAAATCAATAGTCGGTCTAGACGACACATTGATATTTCCATACATAAAGAACCCTAAAGGTTTTAACTGGTAAGCATTTTATTTAGAATACGTATTTACACTTATTTACAGGATAATAAAAAGTATAAAAAAGAGATATTTACAAATTAAATCTAAAAAAAACTATTAAAATGCATCAAAAAATTCCTCCCCATCGCTATCGACCGGGACCCTTGTTATAACTGCCAATCATTTTGTATGACACTAGTTAGTTTCCACGGTGCCACTTGTGTACTACAAGTTTGTTATAAGATCAGTAGCTATCGCTCACGAATTCATACGCGTCCTGTGGAAACTATTTCGCACACTCACTATCTAATACTGAAATATTTTTTCATATTAAACCAGAGAGAAACTATGTACAGACGACAGCAGGTCAACGTATGCGAATCTGTCAAATTTTACCAATCGTACATTAACCTACCTCCATTGTGATAAGGTTGAAAAGCTATTGCAGAATTTTGACAGAATGTGGTAACTTGATGTGCTGTCGTCTGTCCTTTCTAAGTAGGTATGTCTTAGACACTAATGGCTGATAAATGGTGAAGGAAAACATCTTGAGGAAACCTGGACTATAAAGTCTAAAATCACCAACCCGCATTGAGCAAGCGTGGTGATTAACGCTCAATCCTTCTCAATTTGAGAGGAGGCCTGTGCCCAGCAGTGGGACAATAAAAGGGCGATAAAAAAAACCAGAGTTCCTGAAATAAGCTACTTGATCCGTTATCAACGTCAAGTCTTTTATAAAGTTAAAATTGCTATTGGAATCTTATGCTTTTAATCGTAAAACAAATTGAAATAAAATGGCTGACAAGACTTAAAAAGTACGGAAGAAAAACTTTGTGCGGTCGTTTAGTTAGAGGGGGGATTGTATAATGTAAATATTATTAATTTATTTTAATTATTACAAAACAAATAAAAGAGGCCAATTTCACCGACATTTACGTAATCAGTTGCCCTCCCTTTAAGTATTAGAAATAAACAGGAGTTCGAACTGCATGTGCAAAACGTAAACAAACTAATCTGTACTATTTACCGCGCACCTGCCAACTTAAATCTCTTAACTGTTAAATGGAAGTGTGGAACAAATGTGATGCTCTCGCATTTTGCCATGTGATAATTGTTAAGTTCGTATTATCATCTTATTGATACTGAGTATTATAAAAATCGACCAAGTACACCATTTCAATATTTGTTGTTGAAGTGACAACAACACATTATTTGCGAACAACTGTCTGAATATCATGGCTCATGAGATGCTGTCTGATGACAGATAGATACACAAACGGAGAGTACTAATAGTCCCGTTTTACCTCTTGGGTACGGAAATCGAAATATTATTTGATTATAAGTAGACAAACAAAAAATTTCGTGACATAACACTAATATTCCAAACGAAAGTACCAGGGCATCATAACTAGATAGGAGCTTAATTGCAAACATAAACAAACCCCTCCCCTAATCCGCATATATCCGTCTACTGCACACCTGTGAACTCCAATCAACTATTAAATGGAACTAGACCATTAATAGGAGCGACATGAAAATCACATTACGGCTTCTAAACCATGATAGCATGAGTATCTATCTAATGAATTTTGATTTATCGTTATGAAAATTAAATCTGGTCCTGTAGACAGGTTATAATGAGCTAGCACACGGTTTGAACCGCGTCCCAGGAAAACTACTGCTATTATTCGGATAAAAATAAGCTTATATCTGTCTCCAAAGCACCTTTTGTCTTTGTGCTACATTTCATCTCAAACGGTAGATCTGTCTTAATAGTACAGACAACAGCAGGTCACGGTACCCGAATCTGTCAAATTTTAACAATCGAACATTACCCACTATTGTGATAAGGTTGAAAATCTATTGCAGAAATTTGACAGATTGTGGTAACTTGATGTGCCGTCGAAATTCGCGTTTATAATGTCAAGCAAGAGCTCCACCTGGCTACATTAATTTCAATTTAATTAAAAAACTGCCTTCTTTGACCTTTGATGTAAATAGCAAGAGTTACTACCAAAGACAAAGTTTGGTACAGCCATACTATAAATGATACCATAGACAAGACTATGGAGAATATCTTGGAACACGAATACATCCAAGAATTTCATACTACATTATTAAAGTTCATGAATCATTGTTAATATGCAAACTATAGTGTAAGCAAAATATGGTTTTGTTTGAGTTTCAGCTACTATAATTAATTTTAGTTATATATTCAATGCTAAGATGATCTTATGTTATAATAAATGAAGTTGTTAAGAGTTTAGGCTTTATCTAATTTGCATATGTGTCTACGTATTCTATGTTTCATAGGGCCTAAATATAGGGGCGCGTCCTGCGTGAGCACAACAACGCAAACGCAAATGCGAAGCGATCCGAAGCGAATTGAAGGATGTACAGATGACAGCGCATCGAGTTACCACAATCTGTTCAATTTCTGCAATAGATTTTCAACCTTATCACAATGGAGGTAGATTAATGTTTGGTAAAATTGGTCAGATTCATATAGGTTGACCTGCTGTTGTCTGTACGCTGCACCGCGCCGTGTCACGTCACAGCGACTTCAAAAGCAATTGTCTTCATGAAAAAAACTTCATAAAAATGGCCACCGTGTCCTTGTATTATTAAGCAAAGTAAAAATCTATAAAATGCTCTTTTAGCTCGAAAATTGTAATCACTATTTCAGTATCAACTATAAAATTCAATAAGAGTTCACTTTAATGCGTAAATTTCTTCAAAATAAATGTAGTTGCAAGACTTTGGATTTACATGCAAAGTGATGATTTACATAAATGCAAAATAGTTATAATCCCACCAAATACATTTCATGTAAAATGTAGCCGAGAAGACCACATAAAGTTTGCCCTGCGAAAAATCAGATCTCATGTAGAGCCAAGCATCTGAATCTATACGGCCTAACTCTACCAACTCTAATTTTACGAATTGTACAGACGACAGCACGTCAAGTTACCACAATCTGTCAAATTACTGCAATTGATTTTCAACCTTATCACAATAGTGGAACGTTAATGTTCGATTGGTAAAATTTGACAGATTGGTATACGTTGACCTGCTGTCGTCTGTACAATCAGTCAAAATGTAATGAAACTATTTAATTTGCTATGCTATAGTTTGAAGCTGCACAATATAAAGTTATACTCGGCGCAGTGGTCCACAGTATTGCTATAGCATTATCTGCCTAGCCCAGGGGTCGGCAACCTTTTGAGTCAAAAGAGCCAAAAGTTACAATTTACAACATTTTTAAGTTTTTAAGGAGCCGCAAACAGTGGCGGCTGGTTGCGGCAAATGTGTACGTCGGCGACATAACTTCGCGAAGCCCAAGGGCGGATCCAGCTTTTGCTAGGGGGGGGGGTGGTCATATAGTTGTGGTCGAGTAGCAATATGTAATTTTATTTTGATAATGTATAAATGAAGTAAAGAAATACATAGAAAAATAGTATGAGTGCGCGAGCGAAGCGAGCGCGAAATTTTTCAGCTCGACGTGTAAACACCGTAAAGATAAGGGCACGAGCAGAGCGAGTGCGATTTCTTTTGACAGTTTTAGGTCAAGTCACAAATATCTAATTATGAAAATGAATTTCAGGTACCTTCTAAAATATTGTAAAGCTGAAGTTGCCACGATTTGTTTAAGTTAATTTGTGGAGGAACAAAGCAAGGAAAAAGACAGGCAATCTATACTTACAATAAATCTGTAGAGAGGTCAATTCTGTACATGGAATATATTTCCAAAATAACTATAAGGATCGATAGTGATGCCAAAAATGCAATCAGTAGAATTTTTGTCTGTCTGTTTGTCTGTATAACCGTTATAGAAACAAAAACTACTCGACGGATTTTAACGAAACTTGATACAATTATTATTCATACTCCTGAGATGGTTATAATATACTTTTCATGACGCTACAATCAATAGATCTGTTGTCGCCGGCATAAGCGACATGATTCGCGAACGAAGTCGCTAGCAGAAGCTAGTATGTAATATAAATGCGCGAGCGAAGCGAGCGCGAAAAATTTTACCAGTTCGAGGATTAAATATAGAAAAAAGTGCACGTAGAAATAAAAGAGTGCGCGATTTTTTTTCAAAATCAAGTCGTTTATTACACTTAGGCCTTTACAAGCATTAACGAAAGTCAAGACAAAAATATAGGTCTGGAAGTTAATTCATAATTAAATTAGTTGCACATTCCATTTTGACCACCATTAAGACCCCCACAAACCGCCCTTGGCGAGGTCTTTACTTCGCAGTGAAAAATCGTTAAATTAAGTGAGCCAAATTAAATAATGATCGAGTTTCATTGTTAATAAAATGATGACGAAAAATAATCACACACATAGAAATTAAAATAGTCGACCCTTTCAGCTTTTAGCCTCACAATTTTTTTCAGGATTGTATCGTGGTTAAGTTTAGCCGCTATTTCAGCTTCGATTATCCGAACTGATAACGCGGATAGTCTATCTTGCTTCATCGTGCTTCTCAAATAGGTTTTTATAAATTTCAACTTTAAGAAACTTCTCTCAGCGGAAGCTGTGCTGACCGGAACTGTGAGCATAATTCTAATTTTAAAGTAAAGTAATAAATGTTAAAATAGTAAAATTCATTATCAGCTGCCTAGCTTTCTCCCGAATTGTTCGGCGTCGGCAATCTAAACCAGGATGACTGGCGAAACGAAAATAAATAGGTAACTAGTTTTACTGCGAGACCTCCTCAGGAAACAACGTACAAGTGGCTGAGAGATAGGAATGGTGCCGAATCTTTGTTAATCGATTGAGAAAGTTTTTTATTTTATAAAATAAATAATAATTTTATGGAACTAAAGAGCCGCAGCTTCCCATCCAAAGAGCCGCATGCGGCTCGCGAGCCGCAGGTTGCCGACCCCTGGCCTAGCCTTTTCCCAACATTATTTTTTTACTTTTTTGATTTTACACCTTATTATAAAGTAAAAACTAGGTTTTTGGATTTTTTGGCGGTTAACGACGTTCTTCCTGAAAAGGCTCGATATATATTTAGTAGGTAAGTCTAAATTATCCCATTTGTTGCTCTCATAATGAAACTACAACTAATCTGATCTCAAGTTTAGTGTTGGAACATTTCAGAATCTAGTTTCCATTCCCTATGAAATAGGTATTATTCAGTATCGCTATCTAAATTCGAGCTTCATAAACTAAACTTCTGAAGTTCTTGGTTATCTTACGTAATTTACCTTCAATAAATACATACGTAGAAATGGCGTCAAAATATCATTCTAAAAGTTACTCTAACTGAGACTGATTTTAAGGAACAAGAAATATCTGTAGCAATTCATAAAGCTAAGTCTATTTCTTTGAAAGTGGCTCAGGAATTCCTGGGTTGTGGTTGTGGTTTTCCTGGATTTTTTTTGTATAGATACTAAGCCTATTTAATGAGAAAAAACTATATACTTCTTTTTAGGGTTCCGTAGTAAATAGGAACCTTATAGTTTTCGCCATGTCTGTCTGTCCGTCCGCGGATAATCTCAGAGACTGTTAGCGCTAGAAAGCTGAAATTTGGTATCAATATGTAAATCAACCACGCCGACAAAGTGCAAAAATAAAAAGTGCAAAAAAATTGTTTTATTAGGGTGGCCTCTCTACACGTAAAGTGGGGCGTGATTTTTTTTTGTCATTTAAACCCTAACGTGTGGATATATCGTTGGATAGGTATTTAAAATGAATAGAGGTTTACTGATCATTTTTTGATTATGTTAATACTTTCGAAAATAATCGCTCCAAAAGCCGAAAAATAGGCGTCCCCCCCCCTCTAACTTTCGAACCG
>NWSH02000006.1:9320353-9337828 GCA_002382865.2 Heliothis virescens | reverse complement strand
ATGATTCGCGAACGAAGTCGCTAGCAGAAGCTAGTATGTAATATAAATGCGCGAGCGAAGCGAGCGCGAAAAATTTTACCAGTTCGAGGATTAAATATAGAAAAAAGTGCACGTAGAAATAAAAGAGTGCGCGATTTTTTTTCAAAATCAAGTCGTTTATTACACTTAGGCCTTTACAAGCATTAACGAAAGTCAAGACAAAAATATAGGTCTGGAAGTTAATTCATAATTAAATTAGTTGCACATTCCATTTTGACCACCATTAAGACCCCCACAAACCGCCCTTGGCGAGGTCTTTACTTCGCAGTGAAAAATCGTTAAATTAAGTGAGCCAAATTAAATAATGATCGAGTTTCATTGTTAATAAAATGATGACGAAAAATAATCACACACATAGAAATTAAAATAGTCGACCCTTTCAGCTTTTAGCCTCACAATTTTTTTCAGGATTGTATCGTGGTTAAGTTTAGCCGCTATTTCAGCTTCGATTATCCGAACTGATAACGCGGATAGTCTATCTTGCTTCATCGTGCTTCTCAAATAGGTTTTTATAAATTTCAACTTTAAGAAACTTCTCTCAGCGGAAGCTGTGCTGACCGGAACTGTGAGCATAATTCTAATTTTAAAGTAAAGTAATAAATGTTAAAATAGTAAAATTCATTATCAGCTGCCTAGCTTTCTCCCGAATTGTTCGGCGTCGGCAATCTAAACCAGGATGACTGGCGAAACGAAAATAAATAGGTAACTAGTTTTACTGCGAGACCTCCTCAGGAAACAACGTACAAGTGGCTGAGAGATAGGAATGGTGCCGAATCTTTGTTAATCGATTGAGAAAGTTTTTTATTTTATAAAATAAATAATAATTTTATGGAACTAAAGAGCCGCAGCTTCCCATCCAAAGAGCCGCATGCGGCTCGCGAGCCGCAGGTTGCCGACCCCTGGCCTAGCCTTTTCCCAACATTTTTTTTTACTTTTTTGATTTTACACCTTATTATAAAGTAAAACAGGTTTTGGATTTTTTGGCGGTTACGACGTTCTTCCTGAAAAGGCTCGATATATATTAGTAGGTAAGTCTAAATTATCCCATTGTTGCTCTCAATAATGAAACATGACAACTAATCTGATCTCAAGTTTAGTGTTGGAACATTTCAGAATCGTAAGTTTCCATTTCCTATGAATAGGTATTATTCAGTATCGCTATCTAAATTCGAGCTTCATAAACTATAACTTCTGAAGTTCTTGGTATCTTACGTAATTTACCTTCAATAAATACATACCTAGAAATGGCGTCAAAATATCATTCTAAAGTTACTACTGAGAACTGATTTTAAGGAACCAGAAATATCTGTAGCAATATCATAAAGCTAAGTCTATTTCTTTGAAAGTGCTCAGGAATTCCTGGGTTGTGGTTGTGGTTTTCCTGGATTTTTTTTGTATAGATACTAAGCCTATTTAATGAGAAAAACTATATACTTCTTTTTAGGGTTCCGTAGTAAAATAGGAACCCTTATAGTTTCGCCATGTCTGTCTGTCCGTCCGCGGATAATCTCAGAGACTGTTAGCGCTAGAAAGCTGAAATTTGGTATCAATATGTAAATCAACCACGCCGACAAAGTGCAAAAATAAAAAGTGCAAAAAATTGTTTTATTAGGGTGCCTCTCCTACACGTAAAGTGGGGCGTGATTTTTTTTTTTCATTTCAACCCTAACGTGTGATATATCGTTGGATAGGTATTTTAAAATGAATAGAGGTTTACTGAAATCATTTTTTGATTATGTTAATACTTTCGAAAATAATCGCTCCAAAAGCCGAAAAATAGGCGTCCCCCCCCCCCTCTAACTTTCGAACCGCAAGTTTAGAAAATATGGAAAAAATCTCAAAAGTAGAACTCTACATAAACTTTCGAGGAAAATTGTTTTGAACGTGGTACAAACATCAGTTTATGAGATATAGCATTTTTTTGGAAACCGCAAATTATAACTTTGTTATTCATATATTCGTATGAAAAACAAAGTTATTTTTTGTTGCCGAAAAATGTTTGTATTTTGGCTAGTTGTAGGTAATAGATGCGTTAAGTTTTCATAGAAAATAGTACGGAACCCTTCGTGCGCGAGTCCGACTCGCACTTGGCCGGTTTTTTATCTTAGTTAGTATAGTATAGTAGTAGTAGCGCGGAGAGGTTTCCATTTGACGATCAGTTGTTGGTCAACAAGATGTAACTACTAAGAAAGTACAGACGTCCAGGGCAACCTACCAGTATCTGTCAAATTTTACCAATCTAATATTATTCTTCCACTACTGTGATAAGGTTGAAAATCTATTGACGTTTGACAGATTGAGGTAATTTGATACACTAGCGTCTGTACATACATACAGCTTTAAAAAGTTTCATTAAACGAAAATCCCTTAAAAAAACATTACAAACATCGTTCTTTATTTCGCAAATCTTATAATAATCACTTTCCAATATACCTAGTAGGTCCATTATATGCAGACACTAAGCATCTGCGTGGAGATCGAGCAATTAAGTTTCAATTACACCTAGGAGTACTCCACGTAGTTTTTTTGTAAGTGCTGGCCTTTATTTGTATGTTACTTGAAATCATTTCATATCAATTATTAATATGCTCTTTATTAGGGTTAACTAATAGCAAACTGACGCTAAGGCCCAAGTTCACTAATAACAAAAACGTTAGTTTTTGTCACAAAACTGTTTTCTTGAAAATTTTACGTAAAATTCATAGTAGACATTTGTTTTAAGAATACTGCTGTGAACTTGGGCTTAGGAATATTTGTATCTTTTCTAACTTCTAACTCAAAATTACTCACGACAAAAATTATAAATTAAAATAGGTAGTGAAGCGTTTCCTAATCTTCCCCATGAGCTAAAACACAAAAGTACAGTGTTATCACATTTACATTCACATATTAATTTCCATTTTTTTGGAAATTAATAGTTTTGATACCAAAAAACAGACGTTTGAAATAATTTGTATTGGAACACGCGTCAAACGTGTGTTTAACTATTTTGTAATAACAAGATAAGTGGCTATTCTGAAACCTATCTTTACCAGCACTAATAATGGTGAAAGTCATGTATTTTCTATTTAAAAATTGAGTTCTTTTTTGAAGATAATAAAAAAATAACTAAAAAAAAAGATTACAAGCTTTCGCGAGTGGTTTCACCCGCGTCTCGTGGGAACTACGCATGCATATAAAAAGTAGCCTTGTGTCTTTTTCGATAAACGGTTTATCTAGCAACATAAGAATTTTCAAATCAGTTCCGTGGTTCCAGAGAATAGTGTGTTCCAAGAAACAAACCGTTTAGCTCAATAACATTAGTATAGATTCTAAGGTATTTTAATGATTTGGGTTTACCAAATATTATTCATCATCGTACTTTGAGGGTAACATGAATACATTTAGTAACATGATAATATCTACATCATGTCTTGAAAAAGTTTCGACCTTATCCTAATTTTTTTGGTGTCGAAGCTTCAAGTATTTTTCTTAACATAATCTATCACCTAAGGTTACTTTCCCTAAACTATTTTTTTCCTATCATCCCTCTTTTTTGAGTCTAGACTTTTTTATCATCTACTTCTCATATCACATACTCGGTCACATCAAATTCGAAATCGAAATGCAGAAGACGTTTAATTTATTTAAATTGAAATGTCTGTCTGCAAGTGATTTTGTATAATATAAGATTCAGATGTTTTTTTTTTAACCTAAATCTCCACCTGTCTGATACGATATTAATTTAATAGAAGGGGTTTACAGCGGTTTCACACATATGGATTTTGTATAGCGGAGCAAAACCTAGCGTGAGAGTTCGTCGTATTCCGAGCGGCAAAGATACTCATTTTTTTTCATAAATCAAAGACTTTTACTTTGAAACATGAACGTGAATATTCTTAGTGTTTTGAGCGTTAGTTTCGCTTAATGTGTTGAATTTTGACCTTAGTTAATAAATCTATTAGCACAATTACGTTGTCCTTAGTAGAGTAACCTCTGTAAAACAGACAATTATAAACAGTAATGCCCAAATGCCTAGCATCTCAATTAACTTTACAAAAGAAAATAGTTTTAAATAAGATCTAAGCATTAATGAGACTTACAAAGCTAGATGAAATAAGAATAGTCTGTAATAATAATGAAAAACTAGGAAGAGAGCCATTTTGCGGCAAAATAAATCATTGAACGACTTTCATTTAAGCATTTCAATATGTTAAATCCGATAACAAGGCTTAGTTTTGGTTACTTAAAGTATAGGGTAGTTAACAATGAAATGGTTAATTAAGTTTTTAGTTACGTCTACTAAACCAGTTAATAAAGGTGATTACTTAGTTTGTAAGTATCCCATATTTATGTTTTATCTCTCTCGTTAAGGGTTTGTTTTAGTGTTTCGTCTGCGATCCATTAAACAATGATATTATTAAGGTACTCAACAAGTTTGCTTCTAAAAATAACGATGTACGGACGTGCCTAAAGTGGAGGACATTGAATTAGCTCATTTACTCCTCCATTTAAAAATGCTCCTACATTTTTTACTTTACGTTTAAAAAGTTTTTTCTTACACATTCAATTATCTCACTGTCACTCTCTGCCAATTATTGAAACTACGAGAGACAATACTTGTATTTTCTGTTTTGGATTTTCAAGAAGGTTATATTGCCCCGGCGTTCTTCAGCTAATTATTTGGAGTTATCTTTACTGTTGTGCAGAACAATTTGGTGTTCAATCTACACGTTCATTGTAATTAGTCAATGCACAGTGGGACTAGCTTCTGTCTATAATGACGTAATAGCTTCTTATATTGTCTTGTCATTATATCTACTGCGGTTTTAATTTTTCCTTTGTATGCGGATCTATTATGATATTAATTTCTGGCATCTTTAACCCCACATACATGATACATGCTCAGTTCTTTTGACTGTAATGTCAATATTACTAAGGACATGGACTTGTTTTCTCCATATTTTAAATGCCCTTAGAAGTCGCAAATCTCAGGAAGGTTTAGTGCGATTTGTGAAATATTTTTTTAGTTTTAAGTAGCTCATTTTTATAGAAAGGCAACAGGTTACTTTTCATTTGCGTGTATGACTTATTTTTTATAGAATGTGTGCAAAAGCGCCAGTGGAAGCTAGGTTTAGTATATTTGAGTTCGAAACCCTAAACCATAATAAAGCAATGCAATTTTGTGCTAAAAGCAAATCTATTTCTACGCACATAACGTATTAATTTTATCCATCTACTATACTATTTCCTAACGTCACGCTTATAAATTACGTAGAGATGTACTAAATAATCACTATCATTTTAGGCGGTACAAATATTGAGTGTACACCGTTTATTAGTCAGCCTTTTGATCATTTGAACGATGGAAATACAGATGAACACAAAAAAATATCATTTAACAACAAAAGCCAAGACACCATTACCAAGAGGCGCTACATTAAAAAGGAGACATATTTACGTCCTTTCCACAAAGGATGTTATTACGTAAACTCCAATGGTACTTGATATTTTCTTTTGTTTCCAAAGAATGGTTCGTTAAATTTTTTATACGAACGATTACCGATTTCCAGTCCAGAGAACTGATTGGTGGCCAATTTATGGTAATTGGTTCGGTTCTGTTACATAGCACTTACACTTCGTCAATAAAAAATGGTTTGACAGTAAACTGAGCTTTAGGTTAATTACGATTCACGTACTCGTACATTGGCAATTTTGGGTCAATTACGATACATTGGCACTCGTTGTCCCATTTATAAGTAAATCACCAGGTTTGGTGGTATCTTGGTGCTTATAATGTTTTGACGTTTATCCTACTGAAGCTATACTATCAATATTAAGAAAATCGTGATCCTTTATGGTTGTCTCAAATTTCTAACCAAAACCAATGAAAAAAACCGGCCAAGTGCGAGTCGGACTCGCGCACGAAGGGTTCCGTACCATTTTCTATGAAAACTGAACGCATCTATTACCTATCTACAACTAGCCAAAATACAAACATTTTTCGGCAACAAAAAATAACTTTGTTTTTCATACAAATATATGAATAACAAAGTTATAATTTGCAGTTTTCAAAGACTGCTGTCTGTACCGCGTTCAAAATAATTTTTCTCGAAAGTTTATGTAGAGTTCTACTTTTGAGATTTTTTTCAAATTTTCTAAACTTGCGGTTCAAAAGTTAGAGGGGGGGGACGCCTATTTTTCGGCTTTTGGAGAAATTATTTCCGAAAGTATTAACATAATCAAAAAATAATTTCAGTAAACCCCTATTCATTTTAAAATACCTATCCAACGATATATCACACGTTAGGGTTGAAATGAAAAAAAAAATCACGCCCCACTTTACGTGTAGGGGAGGCACCCCAATAAAACAATTTTTTCCACTTTTTATTTTTGCACTTTGTCGGCGTGGTTGATTTACATATTGTTACCAAATTTCAGCTTTCTAGCGCTAAAAGTCTCTGAGATTATCCGCGGACGGACAGACGGACGGACAGACAGACATGGCGAAACTATAAGGGTTCATAGTTTACTACGGAACCCTAAATAGAACGTTTTTACTGAAATGCATATAGGGATATTTTATTTATTAAGTGATTGGAGTGAAAGTTTCTTATAGTATAATTCTTAATAGTCCAACTGCGGAATTCAATATCCTGTCTATCTCTGGATTTGCTTACCAGAGATAGGAATTTGACATTACTTGTATGGGGCTAATGTCAAAATTCTATCTGTAGTAAGCAAATCCAGAGATAGATAGGTTATTGAGAACGGCCCTTACACAAACTGAGAATAATTTAGAAGAAACTCTTCTCTAATACCCACCAACAATATTTTTTGTATTAAAGTACTAACCTGTGCAACATGTAAATGAAGTTGAAGAGACAGTTGAGGGATGCCATCATGAGGTCAGCAAAGGAGAGATTCACGAGGAAGTAGTTGGTCACCGTCCGCATACGCCGATGTGCTGTTGACAAGGAATTGTAAAATTACATTATCTCTTAATGATCTAAGAGTTGATACCATTAAAGTGATTATTATAATCCTACTAATATTATTGTTTTTATTTTGTTTGTTACTCCTTCACGTAAACACAAAGCAGATATATAGCATACTAGCTTCTTCCAGCGATTTCACCTGCGTTCCGTGGGAACTACTCAGTGCACCCGGATAAAAAGTAGTCTATAGCCTTCTTCAATAAATGGGCTATCTAACACTAACACGACCAGTAGTTCCTGAGATTAGCGCGTTCAAACAAACAAACCCTTCAGCTTTATAATCTATACTAATATTATAAAGAGGAAAACTTTGTTTGTTTGTTTGTTTGTTTGGTTGTAATGAATAGGCTCAAAAACTACTGGACCGATTTTAAAAATTCTTTCACCATTCGAAAGCTACATTATCCACGAGTGACATAGGCTATATTTTATCCGGGTACGGGCAGTAATTCCCACGGGAGGCGAGTGAAACCGCGGGAAAACGGCTAGTATTAGCATAAATATATCAAAATAATATAAAAGCTACTTTTTATCTGGGCACGGGAAGTGGTTCCCTCAGAAAGCAGGTGAAACCGCTGACGGAAGCTAGCTATAATAAACGAGTAGTACAATAATATTTGCTATACTACAGTTTCTTATATTACTGTAATAAAAGATAGTGCTAACAGTAATAAAATTAATGGACTTTTTGCCGCCTAAGCTTAGTCAATGAGTCATTCACGTATTTTGTTTCTCACTTCTTCAGTTAAATAAGTACTTAAATTCCGATTTTGCAAATCAAAGCCGTGTTTTCCGTCTATTCCATTTAGCTTCGATAATTATCTGTCGGGAGCTGACATAGAAATCCGCAGTATTCACGATGCACGTTCAGTTGGAGTCTCGCATCTATTCATCCCATAATTACTTGGTGCCTGATTTAACAAGTGGCAGGGAACATTCCAGTGAAATAGTATCTGATACACTGAAGGAATTCTATCAGAAAAGCATATAGCTATTGACTTTAAATGTACATTTTATTAAATAAAAAGATTTGATACAAATTGGGTTACTTCAATAATGAAACGGTCCTACAATAGATCCTTGGGGTAAACCTAGTGTATAATAGTATGAAAATATTAATATTTTTCACAGAAGCACGCTTATAACTTAAATTAAGTATAATTTTGCAAATGTTACTTATATCAAATTATTAAAGTAACCCAAAGTGAAGAAGTTGTAGAAGTTTGGGGTGTTATTTCATCCAAAGCATTTTCCTGGTCCTAAAAATGCAAATTTTTGGATTCCAAATATTTATCTCTCACCTATGTATAATACATAATTATAACAGTTAAGTAAAAAAAAAACTAATACTAAAAGGCGTCGAAAAATTCCTCCCCATCGCTGCCGACCGGGAGCGTGCCCAAAAGGCTGGCAGCATTGCCACGCTGAATGGCAATGCTTAATCTTTGATCAAGGTAATAGCCAGCCCTTATTGAAAATTAGCTCTCACCTTATTCTGAAAATGATATCAGACTGATAAATAAGACCTACTATGAATTGTTGATCTTTTTAAATAGGTACCAAAAAGCGTTAAAGGCTTATTTGTTAGTCTAGCATCACTTTTATCATTACTTTGCACAATTGAACTAATTTGCTACTCAATTAAGATAAGGGTCAGAATTCCTTCGATTACTTAAGCGTGGTTGAGTGCAATTTCGCTAACGATGTCTGCTATTTCGGTAATCGAATAAGTCAAGATTTCTTCTCAAGACTTCGAGAATTACTTACCTAATGAAACCTAAAATCTATGAATTATAATGATCTAGTTTTTCAATTAAGTTTTCTTTAACAAACCTATCTATAGCTATGTTATTTTGATTGAAGCTTTTCTCAGCCTTTCTTATCACAACAGAAAAAAAGTGCTGCGGTTCAGGAGTACTCCAGACTCCAACTATGAAATTAAATTATAAATTTTTCTTTACTGTCTGTCTGTATCTTTACATTAATATAACCACTTATTCGTATTAACCAAGCAATTCCCGTTCCGAAATAATTTTAATGTTATTTCAAAGTGAACTTTTATTATATTACACAAAATCCACTTTAGCTACTCGGTATGAAATTAAGATTTATACTTAGTTTGTAAGCACAATAATATGATTAACTGGAATAATATTTCAAAGAAAAAGCTATTTTGTCGTACTCTCAAAGTGCTTACCTACTATTTTTATATTGCTTTTTAAATTTAAATCTTATTACTTACAGAATACCGAAAGATTGTGTTTTCACAGTATAACAGCTATTCTGCCTGCCGGAGCTGCGGGATTGTTCGAAAGAGTTACCGTGGCCTAAGTATACAAAGGGCTCAAAGAAGAGCCTTGTTTAAATTCGAAAATAGTTCATAGTAAAATTCTTAAAAATATCAATAACATATATATATGTTAACGATATACTCGACTTTTTATTCTAAAAATACATCTATTGTAAAGCAAAAACCTAAAATATCTTTGTAAAGGTATTTCACTACTAGAAACCCCTTTGACGGTACAAAATAGGCTTTTGTGCTACCACGTTCATCAAATAAAATATCCATGTTCAAAATTGTGTGTATGCTGTCCCAATTTATGATACGCGATACAAATATTTCCATCCAAGCTTTGCGAGTTTTCTGCTGCACACGTAACAATTTTTAGTTCCCAAATATGTTTACGGCTTTCACACACAATATTTCGTGCCTCGTGAATATTATTGCAATAGCCTGCTATTCGGCTTTATATATAGAAATTTATATTTCTGTGGGTGCTAGTACAGCTGTCGCCATAAAGCTGTGTCTGTGTTTTAGGCTATTGTTTTAATTTTCATTTGTTTTAGTGTTTAGGCCTGTTTAAGCTTTAAGCGCAGTAGGTGCCTACCGCACGCAATTGTTCAAAAAAGGACGGCTAAGTAGTTTTCAAATATTTTGTGAAACAAATATTTAAATCAGACACGAACCTTTAAATTTTTTATCACTGATGGTTATTTACCTTAGTTCTTTAGTAATGGTACCCATAGAGTTTTTAGGGATAGGATTATTATTCTTTATTGCACACTTAACAAATGAAACACACAAGAAATACATAAAGGTTATGTACAAAGGTTGTGAAACAGTGTATGAACGTGAAATGTGAATAATACACTCACTCGACAATGTTTCTAGTGAATTCATTAAAAGAGGCTTATATGCAACATTGTCCTTACAGTAGTGAGATTCCATCAAAATTATGCACACGAATTTGTCCGCAATCCGAAATATCCGAAATAGTACGCATCGGCGCGAGTCCATAGCTAGCCTGTGTTTACGTTGTGATTGCAATTTCGCGGATATTTTTGAAATACTTTCATGTGATTTGTTACAAACATGATACTGGTGTGCGTGCCGTTGAAATATTGCCATAAAAATTACTGATAACAATTACAATTTTCTTACCAGTAACAATCCAAATAACAATAACATTCCCTCCAATAGCGACCGCCAGCATTGCCGTGAAGAGACAGACCCAGGAGTTGTGTGCCCAGGTAGGCATGGTGTTGGATGATGGAGACGCGGTAGCTTTCGGTACTAGCATGGTAGCCGCGCCGAGGATACTGCGGTTGAAGTCCATGTTCCATGTATACACCACCTGTGGGTGAAAGAAGAAGATTAGTTCTGTACAAGTGTAGTGTAACTTTTGAAATTACTAAACCGATTACAAACTGGTGCAGATAAAATTATATACTCGTACATTTGTCTGGATATGGATAGTAGCTCCCACGGGAAGCAGATAAAGCCACAGGAGACAGCTGGTGACTTCACAATTACAGTAAAAAATAAATAACCGGTTCCTGCGGGAAATCCTTTCAATGCTCTTTCCTCCAAGGTAATAAGAGTTGAAGTTACAAAAGATTTCAGAAACAAAATAGAATCATCACAAACAAGGTCTACCAACAAATTATTTACTTACTCTTTTTCATTAATAGCATCAAACTTTATTTTTGAAGTCCAAGAATAATTAACAGTTTTCTCAACTAAATCAAAGTTGTAATCCTCATAGGATTTAAGCAACTTTTGAAGTTTCAAGTAACTGGAGGGCATTCTACAGACTTCTTCAAGATAGCAAGAATGACATCTTTTGATACATTTAGATAAATCTTTTGGTGTTTAAAATTTTAATAGCAAAGCTTTTAAAAGTCCGTTATTAAGTGTAATAAGATTTATTACTTAAAGAGAGAACAGGACAGGTTAAGAAGGAAAGATTGTTTTTGTATTTACAAAAAAAAATACTTAAACTATTCAATAACCTTTAGGTTACAAAAACGACCGTCAATATTTTCAAAAAAAGAAGTAAGCAAAACATGCCTCGGAACCAGTCCAAATAAATATACGACAAGATGCGGCATCTTCAATATGAAAAAAAAAAGAAAATCTATGGGTCAATGCTTTTGACACAATGACACAAGAAGTCATCGGATACTCTCACTTTGCTAATGTAATGAGGAAGTAAAACACCTATATAAATAAACTAGCTTCTGCCCGCGACTTCGTACGCGGATCATGTCGCTTATGCCAGCGACAACGGGGTCGTCAAAATCAAAGATCTGATGCATCTGATGTCGTATTCTAAGAGCCCGGTAGCGACTGAATATGCGAGGCGATTCAGAACTTTCATTTTTGTAAGTCAACCCACCAGACTAAACAACTTTTGCTAAGACATCATTCCTTCTCGTGTTATAGTATAGCTGGGCTCTTAAAGTTCCACATAAGGTGTTCTAGATCTTCAAATTAAATATCTCAGCAGAAAAATTTCATCACGTGGATAAATTTTTAGAATAACTTCACGAAGTTTTATGTCGAAATTCGTCATTAATATTGGTTCGCCATACAAATTTCAACCCCTATTTCAACTCCTAAGGAGACGAATTTTAAAAAATCGTTTCTTATCTCGAGTGAAACTTTTATGATGAACCTCTGTGCAAAATTTCAGCTTTATTGGTTTACGGGTTTGGGCCTTGCGTTGATTAGTTCACCATACAAATTGTCAACCCCATTTTAACCCTTCAATGGATTTATTTAAAAAAAATGAGAAACACGTGTTTACTTATTTAGGAGTAACTTCACCAAGTTTCATGTCGAAATTCGTAATTAATATTTATTCGCCATACAAAGTTTCAACCCCTATTTCAACCCCTTAGGACACGAATTTCAAAAAATCCTTTCTTAACACGCGTCAGAGTCTTAAGATGAATGAACCTCTGTGAAAAAATCAGCTTTACTAGGTTCAGGGTTTGGGCCGTGCGATGTTGAGTCAGTGAAACAGTCAGGACTTACATTTTATTTTTATATAGATAGAAGAAGACGAAGATAGAAGAAGAAGATAGAAGACTATTCGAGCGCCACCAGATAAAAAGAAACCCTCTTCCTCGATAAATGAGCTATCCAACATTGAAAAGATTTTCAAATCGGACCAGTAGTTCTGAGATTAGCGGTTCAAACAAACAAACAAAATAAACTCTTCAGCTTTATAATATTAGTATAGATTAAATATCTTAATCAACAACAATATTTATTATTTATTTGATAAAGATTAATATTATTAGCGTTGATACAAACTCTTAACAAATAATGCATTCTTTCCACCAAAGATTACCATAAAAACGGTTCCTAGAGGAGTTAATCTTAAAGAGTAGACTATACTGCGCGGGACATTTCTTTTAGGCTCATTTTAAGAGGAATAATTCTTTCCTAACATATATTTTTGGTATCCTTGAAACCGTTTTCGCAGCGGGCAGCCCAAAACCGAAAAAAAACCGCACCTCAAGGATGATAATTTTCTCCCGTTTTTTGATTCGCACATTTTCCATTATTTCTTCGCTCCTAATAGTTGCAGCGTGATGTTATTGAATAGCCTATAGCCTTCCTCGATAAATTGGGCTTATCTTAACACTGAAGAATTTTTCAAATCGGGACCAGTAGTTCCTGAGAGATTAGCGCGTTCAAACAAACAAACAAACAAAACACTCTTCAGCTTTATAATATTAGTATAGATTCTGACCCCAATAATACTTCACTTATAAAGATACAGCAGGATATTAATGTACGCACATACCGAAACAAAAAATAACAGTCTACCTCAGGTATTTGTAATACAAATTGTGAGTGTTCAATATCAAGGAATGCCACAACTGTATTTCCATTGGCAACAATTATAACTTCGTGGAGCTGGTGACATTTTAATCTATGTATGTGGACGGAATTGCGTTTTTAAATTGACTTGGTGTGTTATGCGTTTTTTATTATTATTTCCTTTGTCGATTCAGTAAGCGATTTCATTCCTGCCCTGCCTTATATATCTCTCGGCTCGCAGTTACACAAATAGTATACTCATTCTCTATTGCATATTTAGAGGACTGAATGCGTATCAGTAAGAATGTATCGCCTATCATATAGTATGATGTATAGTCTAGATGAGAGGAGAAGTATTCAGCCTACGGCATGTTATTTGACACAAAACACCTATCCAGACACTCTCGATCCGGATGGAGTATTGTGCACTGACTCGAGTAGTAGCATCGCACACGATAGATAGGGTCTCGCTGCGAAGTATGAGCTATGACTATGAGAGATACTCGCCGTCCAGATGCCATGTCCACTGACTTGAGAGATTTTGTGTATATAGCGAGCTTATCTCATGCATCAGCACCCACGGATTGGTAGCTGTACAGTCGGTGCATTAGGACGCGCCCTAGTGTATGAAGTCAGTGACTCGTGTACATAGATAGATGTCGTGAATAGTGTGCATACTTCAGTGGCATGATAGAATCTGAAAGCGACATACTTGTGATCTGAGGACTACTAGCAACCTATTTCTCTCTACCCGAAATTATTACTCCAGCAAAATTTTTAAGGCGACGGCTAAATTTATAGGTTTTTGTGTTCAAATAACATGCCAGTAGCTGAATCTCATTAAATCTTGATTTCTATTTCACAAATTACATCATACTATATTATAGGCGATACATCTACTGATGTGATAAATACATAACGCGAGATCAAGACTGAAATGACACTGAAAAATTCAAAAATCGCATATCATATATTTTGCAAGGCAAGGATGTAAGGCAGGAAGGAATGAACATCGCTTACTGAAATCGAACAAAGAAATAATATTAAAAACGATACACCCAAGTCAACTTCTTAAACCAACGCAATTCCGTCCACCATACATAGATTAAAATGCACCAGCGTCACCGAGTTAATGTTGCCAAATGAAATATACAGTGTTGGCATTCCTATTGATATGAAACACTCACACATTTGAATATTACACAAATACTGAGGTAGATGTATTTTTGTTTCGGTATGTGACATAATACCTGCCTTATTGTATAAGTGAGTAGTTAATTGGGTTGTCAGAATCTATAACTATATTATAAAGCTGAAGAGGTTTGTTTGTTGTTTGTTTTGTTTGAACTCGCGCTGAATGTCAGAACTACTGGTCCCGATGTTCGAAAATTCTTGTCAGTGTTAGATAGCCCATTTATCGAGGAAGGCTATAGGCTTACGAAACATCACCCTGCAAACTATTAGAGGAGAGAATAATGGAATAATGTGTGGAAAAAACGGAAAATTATTATCCTTGGGTCTTTCGTTGCCGTTGCGCTGTCGAAACCGGTTCAAGATACCAAAATATATGTATCTGGAAAGAATTAATCCCTCTTGAAATGAGCTAAAGGAATGTTCCGCGACAGTATATGTCTATCTTTTGATTACTCTCTAGAACCGTTTTTGGTAATCTTTGGTGAGAAATGAATGTCATTATTTTGTTAAGAGATGTATCAACGTAATAATATTAATCTTTATCCAAATAAATAATAAATATTGTTGATGATTAAGTGATGTATTAATCTATACTAAATATTATAAAGCTGAAGGTTACTATTTGCTTTGTTTTTTGAACGCGCCTAATTCAGGAACTACTGGTCCGATTTGAAAAAATTCTTTCGTGTTGATAGCTCATTTATCGAGGAAGGGTTTCTTTTATCTGGGTGGTGAATAGTCTTACTATCTCTTCTTCTATCTTCGTCTTTTTCTATCATATAAATAAAACTGTTAAGTCTGACTGTGTCACTGACTCAACATGCACGGCCACAAACCCCTGACCGTATACAAGCTGATTTTTTTTCCAGAGGTTCATCTTAAGACTCTGCGCGTGTTAAGAAAGATTTTTGAAATTCGTGTCCTAAGGGGTTGAAATGGGGTTGAAAACTTTTGTCATGGTCATTAATATTAATTACGGAATTGTCGACATTAAACTTGGTGAAGTTACTCCTAAATAAGTAACACGTGTTTCTCATTTTTTTTTAAATAATGCCATTGAAGGTGTAAAAATGGGGTTGACAATTTGTATGGTGAATCTAAATCAACCAAGGCCCAAACCGTAAAATAAAGCTGGAAATTTTGCAGCGCAGAGGTTCATCAATAAAGTTTCACTCGAGATAAGAAACGACTTTTTAAAATTCTCTCCTTAGGAGTTTGAAATAGGTTGAAATTTGTATGGCGAGACCAATTTAAGTTGACGAATTTCGACATAAAACTTCGTGAAGTTATTCTAAAAATTTATCCACGTGAATTGAAATTTTTCTGTGAGATATTTAATTTGAAGATCGTAGAATCACCATTATGTGGAACTAGAGCCCAGCTATACTATAATACACGATAAGGAATGATGTCTTATGCAAAGTTGTTTAGTCTGGTGTGGTTGACTCAAAAATGAAAGTTCTGAACGCCTCGCATATTCTCGCTACCGGGCTGTCTTAGAATACGACATCAGATGCATCAGATCTTTGATTTTGCGACCCGGTTGTCGCTGGCATAAGCGACAGTGATCGAGTACGAAGTCGCGGCGAAGCTAGTTTAGATTTATATAGGGTTTACTTCCCATTACATTAGCAAAGTGAGGTATCCGAATGCACTTCTTGTGTCATTTGTGTTAAAAGCATTGACCCATAGATTTCTTTTCTTTTTTCATATTGAAAGATGACCGCATCTGTCTGTTATTTATTTGGACTGCGTTCGAGGCATGTTTTGCTTATTCTTTTTTTTTGAAAATATTTGACGGTCGTTTTTCGTAACCTAAAGGTTATTGAATAGTTTAAGTATTTTTTTTTTGTAAATACAAAAACAATCTTTCCTCTTAACTTGCCTTGTCTCTCTTAAGTTATAAATCTATATTACACTCTTAAAACGGACTGTTTAAAAAGCTTTGCTATCTAAACATTTTTAAACACAAAAGATTTATTTAAATGTATCAAAAAGATGTCATTCTTGCTATCTTGAAAAGTTGTAGAAGCGCTCCAGTTGACTTGAAACCTTCATTAAAGTTGCTTCATCCCTAGTGAGGATTATCAACTTTGATTTAGTGAGAAAAACTGTTAATTATTCTTGGACACTTCCAAAAATAAAAGTTTGATGCTATTAATGAAAAAGACAGTAATAAATAATTTGTTGTTAGACCTTGTGTTGTGATGATTCTATTTTTTTCTGAAATCTTTTGTACACTCAATCTCTTTTACCTTAGGAGAAAGAGGCATTGAAAGATTTCCCGCGCAGGAACCGTTAATTTATTTTTGTACTTAATTGTGAAGTCACACAGCTGTTCTGTGGTCCTTATCTGCTTTCCCGTGGGACGCTCTATCCCATATCCAGACTAATGTACGAGTATACTAATCTTTCATCTGACCAGTTTTGTAATCGTTTTAGTAATTTCAATAGTACACTACACTTTGTACAGAAACTATTCTTTACTTCCGACCCACAGGTCGTGCTATACATGGAACATGGCACTCTCAACCGCAGTATCCTGCGGCGGCGGCTAACCATGCTCAGTGACCGAAAGCTACCGCGTCTCATCATCCACAGCACCATG
The DNA here is from genome assembly GCA_002382865.2 of Heliothis virescens. Lineage (NCBI taxonomy): Eukaryota > Metazoa > Arthropoda > Insecta > Lepidoptera > Noctuidae > Heliothis > Heliothis virescens. The sequence continues at coordinate 9,320,892 of NWSH02000006.1, read as the reverse complement.
CGCCTACCTGAGGCACATCAACTCCTGGGTCATGTCTCTCTCACGCAATGCTGGCGGTCGCCATTGAGGGAATGTTATTGTTATTTGGGATTGTTACTGTATAATGAAATTGTAATTGTTATACAGTAATTTTATGGCAATATTTCATCGGCACGCACACCAGTATCATGTTTGTAAAATCACATGAAAGTATTTCAAAAAATATCCGCGAAATTGCAATCACAAACGTAAACACAGGCTAGCTTATGGGACTTCGCGCTCGATGGTACTATTTCGTGATTTTCGGAATTGCGGAAGCAAATTCGTGTGCCCATAAATTTTGATGGAATCTCCTACTGTAAGGAACAATGTTGCCATATAGAGCCTCTTTTAATGAATTCCTAGAAACGATCTTCGAGTGATGTATTATTACATTTCACGTTCATACACTGTTTCACAACTTTGTACATACACCTTTATGTATTTCTTGTGTGTTTCATTTGTTAAGAGAAGAATAATAATCTATCCTAAAAACTCTATGGGTACCATTACTAAGAACT
>NWSH02000006.1:9300083-9320328 GCA_002382865.2 Heliothis virescens | reverse complement strand
GACCAGTAGTTCCTGAGATTAGCGCGTTCAAACAAACAAACAAACAAACAAACTCTTCAGCTTTATAATATTAGTATAGATTCTGACCCCAATAATACTCACTTATAACAGATACAGGCAGGTATTATGTAGCACATACCGAAACAAAAATACATCTACCTCAGTATTTGTAATATCAAATTGTGAGTGTTCATATCAAAGGAATGCCACACTGTATTTCATTTTGGCAACATTATACTCGTGAGCTGGTGACATTTTAATCTATGTATGTGGACGGAATTGCGTTTTTAAATTGACTTGGTGTGTTATGCGTTTTTTATATTATTTCCTTTGTCGATTCAGTAAGCCGATTTCATTCCCTTGCCTGCTTAATCCTTGCCGTTGCAAAATATGATATGAGATTTTCTGACTTTTTCAGTGTCATTTCTTGATCATCGTTATGTATTTATCCCATCAGTAGATGTATCGCCTATAATATAGTATGATGTAATTTGTGAAATAGAATCAAGAATTTTAATGAGATTCAGCCTACTGGCATGTTATTTGACACAAAACACCTATAAATTTAGCCGTCGCCTTAAAATTTTGCTGGAGTAATAATTTCGGGTGAAGAGAAATAGGTTGCTAGTAGTCCTCTAGACTACAAGTATGTCGCTTTCAGATTCTATCTGCACAAGCATTTCAAAATGCCTTTAATTTTGAACTACCAAATTACGTGTTCTCGAATACTCTAAAAATCTAAGTATAACATCTTCAGCAGGTGGTTACAAACACAAAGAGATACCAAACAATGTTATTAGATACGTTACGTATAAAATACCTGAGACAGCGTTACTTCACTTCGACAAAAATATACGAAATATTTTCAGAGATGACAGATTCATTGCTTAAAGATAATATTTTTATTACGCCATATATTTATTCGAACTTGTATTGGCAGCTCATCAAAATTCATTGCTTATGGTCAAATGCTCGCTCAACTCATAAGATGTTTTTCATAGAAATTGCAGGGTATATCTGAAAAAAATATTTTCTTACATACCAATGAAGTTTTGTAATTGTGGTTTGATTTAAGAAAAATATTTCAGAAATAGTTTTATAGAGCAGTATAGATTTTTATAGATTTTATATTTATATTTTATAGATATACCTAAGTCTCCGGCTTGAAAAAGTTAGTCAAGCTTTTAGTGTATCAAATTTTATACCTTCCTGCCTTCAATGTATGTAATATTTCGGTCGCTTATCAAGTTCAAGGATAAAATAACATTCATGACATTAGGTTTAGCCTTCAATATTAATCGCATGAGCTTCGAAGAGATACGATCCGGAACAATCTAAATAACTTGAGCTTATCGTGGAACATTACTCAACTTCTTGAATTATTCAGTGTTTCAACTAAATCATCTACATATATCAGACTTCATGTGTTAGGTGCCTGTTAGGTGACATTATAATTTATAGTATGTATATTTAGGACTAACAGACGAATCATAATTCTGAAAGTCACTAAATGAACTTTACCACTCTCATATTATAAACAGGGACTAGCCTATAGGTATTTGGTAAAATTCCATACCCGTATCAGGAAAGATATTGTGATTTATGCCTGAACTAACTTTTGTGGTTCCGTTATTATTTCCACTCCAAATACAATACAAACTGAAATACCTTTAGGAGAGTATTCTTCGAGCTAAAACCTCAAAATTGAAATCGAACTCCAAATTGGTATGAACAAAAGCAAATCCGTCAATATTTGCATCGAACGTTAAATGAAATTCGTCGAACTGAATTGATGAAACGAAGGTCTTCAAACAAATGAAGGTGCAGTTTGGTAGAAACATTTCGTCATTTTTAGAGGTTCTTAAAATTCATGCAGCGTTGAATAAATCTGAATGAAAATTCCAATTTATTTTTACGTACCCAGTTACCTACTTTCTTATCGTGATAAAGAAGAAGCAGTATAACTGCCTATAGCAGGACTCTCAATACATTCATAATCATGGTGATAACTTTTATCTGGCTAAGCGAATGCAAAACTATTTATATGCTCACACACAAATTCTGTTTATTTTACATAAAATATCAACTTCGCAATTCATTTGTAAGAGTTATTTCAAAGAGTTGATCGGTGACACCAACAGTCACAATCTTCATAAGTATAATGGGACAAATTGCAATATGCAATTTATATATATAGACAAACGTGCTCAATCACGTTTTTCTATAACTGCTTCTGGAATATTCTGGAATTCTTAATTATTCTTATCTATAATGAGTCTCTCTATCTATGATCTCTTATCCTTTAATGCATCTCTATTTTATTCATGGGATTTAAATGTAATTATGCAAAATACATGTTTTCGAGATTCAGATTTAACTGTAGTCACACGTTGCATTGTACTCGTTTTCAAAGTAATTTTCTAAAGATATTATATGAAAATACCTGAGCTATCTAAAGTTGTTGTATTGTTAAAGGTTATCTTATGAAATTAAAGGTAAACTTGAACCTAAAGTAAAAGCCTTTAAATTTACATAAAATATGATGGCATATCTGAATGGTAGCATATTCGCTTGGGATTCAAAACAACTGGAATTCAAACAACAATTGTAAATATAAGCACTAAAGTTTGAACGTAAAGTTTCAGAATTATTTTATTAATCCGTTATTGAGATACCAGTGTTATCTTTATAACTTTATAGCTTAAATTAAGTTACTATCACCAATTACTGTAAGACTTATCAGAAGTTTACACTAAAAGTAACTTTAGCGAAACTATTAATTTATTAAATTAACTAGTCTATATTTAATTAAGGTTGCTAAAATGTTTTCGTAATCCATAGGTCTATCCATATCTTTCAATATTGAAGTATGGAGTATGGCTTTTCGTAAAAATAACAATCCTTCGCAATATAACACCAGTGACCGAAATGATTAATGCAGTCTATTGTTATGTTAAAAAGAATTTTACTCTTACAATACATTTTCAGTTTATCTTTTGTCCTTGAAGCGAAGCCTGCCTTTAGGATGAAAAATAGGTTCTTTCGCTTTAAAATTAATATCTTCATGGTAAGCATAGCTACCGATTTTTTTGTAAATAATTCAGGATCCCCAAACTCCAGGAAATCCTTTTGCTTGTTCCAAAAGTTGCCAACGCTACGCATATATTTTATTTAGTCCTTCGAATTGCAAATAATTTAGGATAATATATCGCAGGTGTCAGAACATTTAATTAATTTGTCTGCCAATAAAGCAATCATTCCCAAAAAAATATTTTGATTGCCGTATAAAATACAAGGCATGTTTCCAAGGCAACAGATTAATAGCGCTTTCATATTAGCGGATTTTCGCGTCACATTCCGAGCGGCAAAAATCTGTCGCTCTTTTTTATCGTCATTTTTGTACCAGTAGTTGTCATTTATTTGCTGAGAATCCAAGCGGAAAATCTAATACCTATATTTTTTTAAAAGCCTTGGTTAATTTATAGGCCTGGTAATACGGATGAGCAAAAACGTGACAACGAGGTGATTAAATGATTTGACAAAGGTCGCGGATAGCCGCTTTTGACCCTTTTGAAAATCAATGGGGGAAGCCTTTGTTAGCAATTTATGTACGTCCAATGGCTGTGGTAACAGTGATAAAAACTTTTGAAGTTACCACATATTTTACCAGGTATAAAATAAAATACCTTTTATTCTCCATGGTGTCAATGAATTCAATCATCAAAACAATATTGGTGTTTGATCCCATTCAATGCTTTAATCACGTACTAGAAAGTTATTTAAAATGATAAAAAACGAGAAATGTTTTGAAAATTGCTTGTAAAAAGTCCTGCACAGTCCAATACAAGCCATTAATACTTTATGCTTAGCGCACTTAAACGGTCGTACATCGTTAGTAATGCCAACTTTATAGTTTGTTTCACAACTTTCAATGTTGGCACTCCCGCATGCAAACGAACGCGAAGTTATTTTTTTGCAATTCAAGGCATTTATTCATGCCGATCCATTGCAGTTTCGGAGTATCAGAACTTTCAGATCAATATGGACAACATTCTCGTTTGCATATTTGCACATGATATGTCCTGCATGTACCGGGTATATATGCTTAAAGTAATATTTTATTGAAAATATTTTGCATACCTTCACGACCTATCTTTTCTTACAGTCCGACTAACTGTACAATATAACTCGTGTAAGCTTAAAACTAACTTAAACTTGTAACTATAGACAAAATTCTATGTGCGGCACTACGACACGAACGGGAATAGGACCGAAACGTACACATTTTTGGTGGATTATCGCCATAAGAACAAATGTAAGTAAACAAATGACAACCAAAATCAATTCATTATTCTTCGTATTTTCTAATTCACAGAAGGAACGGAGTAGAGAGATCACATTTTTGTGATCTCAGGCCACAGTAAATCATCCGTACTCGACTATGGTTAAGTTTTTGAAGAGAGTTTATAAATCCACATTTTTACACCACGTGTACGACAAAACGGCCTAATCTATTTAACATACACGTAGATTAAGTGAATTTTGTACTATATCGCTTCTAAGTCTGTTCTCGATAAATATTCTCGATAAATCTGGCAGCTTCCAGTTAATCCGACCAGCTGTGGCTACATATCCATATTTAGTACGTAACACTCCAAATCTGATGAGTTTCATAACATTAACTACTGACTACCGTTTATACGATTACGGTTAGATATTTTAGGTCACACTAGCGGTTACACTCTTTACAGTATGTTGTTTTTAGTGAAAGCGGGTGAGCTATACTTGTGTTTGTAAATATTCTTGCACATTGTGTTTTTAACACATACGTATGACTCTCTGGCCTTCATGAACCAATGATCTACCGATTCTAAAGAGATCGTGATGATATTGACATGATGGTGTTCCTTCAAATCATGATACTTGTTTTGTTTATTTTCACTATAGACATTAGTGTTTTAACGTGTGGCATATTATTTAGTCTTTAGCAAGATGTATCCTAAAATATAGGTACATAATGCAAAAAGTTTTAGTTGTAAATCCTAAACAGTAGTAATGACTATTGTAGCAAGAAAGCTGAAAATATAGACTCATAATTTCACCTGTGTCTATTTGTACACCAATTTAAAATAGCTGGCTAATATGATCATAAAAATTTAATTAAAGGAAGCGTAATAAAATTTCACTGTATCCTCAATTTATTACTGGCGTGCAATTAATAAGTAAATTATGAGCCTATTTATTTATCAGCTAATTAGGCTAATGGTTTCACAATTATGGCTATTCAATGAAAATGGCCTCGGTCAGGAAATCCGACCCGAAATTATGCGTAATTCATAATTTTCCACATCGACCTTGTCCTTAAAAAAAAAAAATGGTATTGAAAAAACTGCTTTAATAGTAAAAGTTTATGGTTGAAAATAAGTTGTAGCTACATGTTAGAATACAAGGGTAAAATCTACAAAACGTATCCAGTTAACTGTTAAGAAAATGAGGCTTCTATCTTATTATGTAATATTGGTAAAAAACCTTGCCAATATTTTACGAAGAAAATTGGCTTAACCTTGATGTCTGTACCTATATCGAAAGACATAAACAATGTGCGTGATCTCGAAAAGTTATTTCTGAGTTAGGGTAGATATATGTTTCCAATATTGTAGATTACATAAATAGATTGGTAGGTAGTATTGCTAGCCATTATCTTATAGAAAATAGTAGTTTTGTTAAAATGTTCGTATAGAAGAAAATTTGTTACTTAGTTAATAAGCACTTTTGAATAAACTAATAGATTCATTAACAGCAAATATCATTTTTTATTTAATTCTGATATCTGGTTTTTTTTTTGTCCCACGTGGGGCGCCATTTAACTACCATCTGTTTTTGGGCTGTCGAGGTCAGACATGCAGACGCTCCATGTCAAACACTGGTTTTCATCTGCAATTGGCTAGCCTACCCTAATATAGGAAAAGTCTGGGCAGATGTTGAAAAATTAAAAATGTAAGTCCCACATTGGGCGCCATTTCACTACCCTCTGTTCAAATCAATATTATTGATTTTAATATCAATAATATTAACTGTACTATATGTGTCAAGGAAACAAAAGGTGCATAAAATTTTAAACTGCCTACCTGACAATAATAGACTTAGTTTATCGATTTACCATACAATAGGCTAAGCGCTACAAGTTTGTAGTGGTTTTCTTAGAACCGTTAGCAAAATTTAATCTATAAAGTTGAGAATGTTCAACAGTGTTGGGAATGTGTTCAGCCACAATGAAGTTGAGTAGTTTAAGTCTAAGCTTGCGGTTTAAGAATGTTCGGTTGTTCTTCTTGGTAGGAAACGTATTTCTAGATAATCTTCCTGAAGAAATAACTGGTACAACCAAAAATGTTTTACTTGGACTCTATTTATCATCTTAACTATCTACTAATATTACGGCTCTGATTGTTTTTGTTATACTTACTAATGTAATAAATTCTAAAATGACTCCATCTGTCTGTCGGACTTTCACGCGTTTACTGAACCAATTTAAATGATATTTAGTACATACACATATGGCTTAGAAAGCATGAGAAGGACTAGGTACTTTTTACTCAGTTGTAGAAAGTAGCTCTACCGGGACTAGATTGAAACCACGGAGAACCGGTCGTATCGGATTGCGGTCCCATCGAGTTATGAGAGTGAGGGAATAGGGAGTGCACCTGTGTCTGCGCGAATGCTTGTGCACTATAATATGTCCTGCGCAGCTGGCTGATCTCCTTATATGGGAGCAGCCGCCGTGGCCGATAATCGGCTAGGACGCCATTATTTTATTATCAATGAGTATTGTGTAGAGTGGAATAAAGTGGCCCAGTAAAATTAGCGTTCAACCTTGGAAAGAAAGGTAATATGCTACAAATCTGCAAATACCTTCGTTTTGACGTCCTAAAGCTCTTATTATGAAAACCGTTTAGGTCACCTTGAATTTCTAACCACACGGACGTAAGGTCTTATGACACTACTTAAAACGAAAGTATGCACAGTTCCTATTATCTTTGGTTCGAGATTTTATTTTAGCTTCTGCAAATTTTATGAAGCTAAAGGAGATTTTTTATCAATAATAAAATTCTTCTTTAAAGCCTAAAGCCTTTAAAAACCTATTACAAATAAAAACTCTTGACTTTGTTTACCCTCCATAAGTCATCTAAGAAAAACTGGGTTGAATTGTAGTTTCAATGACTGAAATCTAAGTCGATTAGACGGCTTCGAAGAAAAAAAATTGGTTTTCAATCCGACAAAACTGTTTTCTCCATAAAATATATATCACTCAATCTTCATGGGCTCTCTACAGGGTAAAGTAATATCTCATTCGAAAGAGAGATTAAAAATTCGAAAAAAAACTACAATTCTAATAAGAACCCAAGTAGATAGCTCACAATAGGAATATAAGAATGCAACTTAATGCTTTAAATGCATGATTATCACCATAAACATTAACTACATATTTCGTTTCAGGCCATATTCCCAAAATGACATTTGAAACACGAAAGGGTTTACTGATTCATCTGCGTAGACTTTTGCCAAAGAACTTTTAAATGTTTAATAATATAGTTAATTATTATATTTATGAGATGAACTCGGAAGTTACAATTGTTAAGCCAAAAAACCGAAGGAGAATAAAAAAATGTACCTAACACTTACTTCAACGTCTCTGGATTCTGGAATCTGACTATTAAAGTCGTGTGTTGCGTAAAACTTCTGTCTTTCCAAACTTATATTATACATAATGTCCATTCTGCACTTTATTTAAACACTCCATTGTTATAAACAATATTCACATTAAAAACACAAAAGTATGTCTTCACATTTTTATGTTAAATCTTTTTGAACCACCATGTCACTAGGCTTTGAAGCCAATACCTGAAACAATTAAAATAAGCGTTAGAATATCGAAAATCTAATTGGTTAAAAAACCGACCAAGTCTAATATCAAATCTATCAAAGATCACAATTGTTGTGTGGGGAGCCCCCTAAAATGTGTATTTTATTTTAGTTTTCATCTTTTTAGGGTTCCGTACCCAAAGGGTAAAAACGGAACCCTATTACTAAGACTTCGTTGTCTGTCTGTCTGTCTGTCTGTCTGTCTGCACGCTGTATCTCATTAACCGTGATAGCTAGAAAGCTGAAATTTTCACAAATGATGTATTTTCGTTGCCGCTATAACAACAAATACTAAAAATTAAAAAAAGTTTTATATTAAGGGGGGTCCCCATACAATAAATTATATACAATAATACAACGCCATCTATTACTCAAGCGTGGAACTACAGCTTGGTACGGAACCCTTCGCGCGCGAGTCCAACTCGCACTTGGCCGGTTTTTTTTGTTATACCGTTATATCAACTGTCTAGTATCACGGTTCTTTAGATACGGCCTAGTGAGAGATGGACGGAAGGACGGACAGTGAAGTTTTTAATGATAGGGTGCCGTTTTACCCTTTTAGTACAGAGCCCCAAAAAAAATCCTATAAGGCTGGGAATTTTAATAACCTTAAATGTATTTCATAAATAAAAAAAGAAAATATATATTTCTACAGACAGTTTCAATATTGATCCGGACATTTACAGTTTACCCATTAATTAACTATGACATTTTCAAGGGACCTAATAATATGCTTGCAGATCGATCGACGTGCAAGGTTAAAGGCGATTGCAGTGGTTAGATATCCATTGTCTTTCAAATAAAAATAATATTTTTTTTGGAATTGAGTTTTTTTCGTAAAGGCACAGCGATGTAAAATTCGTTTAGCCGTTTGAACGTGAAAGAGTAACAAACATACACACATACATACATGCATGCATCGATACGTCTTCACAAACTTTGGCATTTATAGTATTACTAGCGCCTTCGCACGGGTGCAATTGGAAAGCTCAAAAATAACAGTATTTCTCCAGTATTTAATGAATGTTATTATACAGCAGGTCCACCTGTCTGAATCTGTCAAATTTTACTTATCAAACTAATAATAATTATTTTGAAGAAGAAATTTGACAGATTGAAGTACTCACTATTAAAAATCACTCTATCTATAAAAAAACCGCATCAAAGTCCGTTGCCTAGTTTTAAAGATTTAAGATAGGGATAAAGGAACAGAGCAAGCGTTTTTTTTAAACTATCTAGTGATAGCAAAGTAGGAAGTAGAATACAATCCTGATTACGCTAGATACATCTGTACCAAGCCAAATTGAAATTCGATATTTTGTGGCTTAGCCGGGAATGTACGCCACAGGTTACGTTCATAATGAGCGGCCTGCTAGCCGCTTGTAATTTGGGCATTACATAATTATACATGCATGCATATGCACACATGTATTTTAGTATAAGGTTACAGGGACTTAATGGCATCCTCCATCTTTGACCACATTGTTACTAACCATCAGGTGAGATAGTAGGCCAACGCGAGCCTATCTTCTATCTATCTATACTTATAATAAATCTGTAGAGAGGTCAATTCTGTACATGAAATATATTTCCAAAATAACTATCAGGGGGTGATTAGGAATCGATACTGATGCCAAAAATGCAATCAGTAAATTTTTTGTCTGTCTGTCTGTATAACCGTTATAGAAACAAAATTTATCGACGGATTTTAACATACAATTATTATTCATACTCCTGAGATGGTTAAAGTATACTTTTCATCACGCTACAATCTATAGGAGCAAGACAGTGAAGCGAAAGATCTTTGATTATGACGACCCGTTGTCAGTGGCATAAGCGACATGATCCGCGAACAAAGTCAAGACATGATCGCAAAAAAAAGTTATGTGCGACGTATGTTATTTCAATAATGCCATGACCAATATTGGTCTATTCATTACGAGGATATACGGCAGAGTATAAATAACGAAATTCCATGCGCAAGTCGAGTATACAATTTTAAATCGTAAAATATTCTGAGTAGACATAAGTAAACCTGAGTTTAGTAATGTAGGCATTTTCTGCAAGTAGGAATAAAAATAAGCAAAAAACCTGAAACATGATAAGGTCAGGAAAAACGTAACCTCTATTTTTACTACATCAAGATATTACTGTAATAATCTGCCAAAATAAACTTCTACTCTCACATGACGTCACTCGCCCAACGGGGAACAAAAATATTCACCCACTGACCCTGAAAATATCACAGGAACGAACTTCAACCCCGAAACGTGTGGCTAAGTTGATTGGCTTTTATCATAGAAAATGAGGCTAAATATATACCTAGCTGTGACCTTCGGAGATTAAAATGTCAAAGTACAGACGACAGAAGATCAACTAATCCCAATCAGTCAACTTTTACCAATCGAACATTAACCTTCCACTATTGTGATAAGGTTGAAAATCTATTGAAGAAATATGACAGATTGAGGTAGGCTGATGTGCTGGAGTCTGTACCTACTTCTTTCATTGATGTTTTACACTGTTTAGTAGCAAAGTGCTGCATTTGTCACTAATAAGAAGTTTCAATGTGTCATCTGTGAGAATAATGCCTAGTATAATTATGTTTGTGAATAGAGCACGTGAATAGAAATCGATCCAATTTATCTACATACTAAGCAAAAAGTTCATAAATTAAAATAATATAAGTAGGTAGTAAGTCGTGGTGGCCTAGTGGGTAAAGCGCCAACCGCTCAAGTATGAGTGTGTAGGTTCGATTCCAGGTCAAGCAAGTACCAATGCAACTTTCCTAAGTTTGTAGGTACTTTCTAAGTATATCTTAGACACCAATGGTCGATAAAAGGTGAAGAAAAACATCTCGAGGAAACCTGGACTATAAAGTCTGAAATTACCAACCCGCATTGAGCAAGCGTGGAGATTAACGCTCAATCCTTTTCAATTTGAGAGGAGGTCTGTGCCCAGCAGTGGGACAATGAAAAGGCTATTAAAAAAAAAGTAAGCCATACTTGTGTGTGTAAATGTTCATGTGACTCATCCGCACATCCGATATATTTATACTGTGTATTTTTATCCTACCCTTAATATGTCTACTTTAGACTTGCCCGGAGCTTGAAGAGCTCGTGGCTAAGTCAAAGCCGCGCGGATCGATCGATCATAAGGTTAAGCAACGCTTGGCGCGGTCGGTCCGTGGATGGGTGACCATCTTGTCATAACGAGTTCTTCCGTGTTTCGGAAGGCACGATAAACAGTGGGTCCCGGCTGTCATTTGAACATCTTGTGGCAGTCGTTACGGGTAGTTCAGAAGCCAGAAAGTCTGACAACCAGTCTTACCAAGGGTGCCAGTTGCCCGGGTAACTGGGTTGTGGAGGTCAGACAGGCAGTCGCTCCATGTAAAACACTGGTTCTCAGCTGCATCCGGTTAGACTGGAAGCCGACCCCAATATAGTTGGGAAAAGGCTAGGCAGATGATGAGACTTGCCCGGAGCTTAATAAACAATTTCTCCTAAAAAAAATACATTGGCAACTCTTATCTTGACAGTGTGACCACTCGTAGACAGACCAAGCAATTAATTTTACTTAAACGTAAAAGATACGAAAGGCTACAAAGTCCAAAGACACCAAATTATAATCTTTATCTTTCTAGAGAAATCGAAAAACTTTTCCTATCTTAGACCGATTCATTAATCTAACTTTTAGTTTTCTTAGAAAGCTGGAGTAATTAAAGATTTGTATTTAGACTGGGTTCGTATATCGCTGTTATTCCTTCTGTAGGAACCAAATAGACTCAAGTGTAAATGGAAAAGATTTTCTTAGAAAAATATTTCGACTGTCAACGGATTTCTCAAATTAAGCTTATTATGTCTTGACTTGGTATTCCAGTTCACCCAAGTCTTGATATACTTAATATTATTTTCTTCACACACCCTGCTAAAAAAGTAGCTTAAGTATAGCAATTTTCTTTTTTTTTTGTCACTATATTATTTTTTTAACGACGCATTTAACCGAGCCCATCGTTATAAAAACCATAGACGGAAACTAGTCGTATTTAGACCATTATGTTCCTCCTGGTTCGACCTGCAACCCCAGAGAACTTCACGCACCCGGTTAAAAAGTAGCGTATGTCATTTCTCAGGCTCTACTAGAGTCAAGACTACGAAAGTTAATTTAAATTTCTTTTAATTTTTGAGCAAAAATATTAGCAAAGGATGGCACTAATTACTCAATTAAAAACACGGTTGCACTAGAAGCTAGACAAAGTTCAAGGGCACAACCATCCTTCCACTCAAATAAACAAACATTTGTACAAATGAAACGCAACCTTATGTCGGTAGCTACAAGGTACAAATTCCTTGAAACAAGAACGGCTATCGTTCTATTTCTAAGCATTCCTAAAGCTAAAGATAAACTTGATGAATAAATTAATCTCCTACAATTTACACCTGTTTGTTTCATCGGAATTAATTTGGGGCCGGAATTGCAGCTATCTTTTTAACAGCCGGGATTAGGACAAATAAGTTCCTTTGACCGTTTCCCCATAAATCCTTTTATATACAACTGATGTGCATGACAGAGCGTTTTGTATTCTATGCTATAAGTAACAAGGTCTTAATCCTTTCAGCCCGATATGTAGATAAGCCTTTTTTATGTATGTCAGTGGTATTAGTTTACGAAAATAGTACCGTGGAACACGCAATTTGATGTTGTAATAAAAATGCTTTTTTATGATTATTTCTGTACATTAATGTAAGACTTCAGTTTTACGGTACAGATAATGTTAGGTTTTTGCTGAAGTTAGGATTTTTACCAAATTCCGAATTTGATTTGCGCATGATTAAAGGCAATTTGAAATGGTGAACTTGGCATCGTCTAGCTAGAATAATGAATATTTTCAGTGAACCTTAGTCGAAGCCCTACAAAACACTTTATATAATATCACTTAGAGACTTGATGATAATAGGTAAGTTAAAGAAAAAACAAAAGATATTTTTTTGGAGATAAAAGTTACCTATCAAAATCCTTCATAATATAAGCTGAAACCATTGTTATATATGTTAGAAACAAACAATAAGTTATTACTATTAATATTTTTATTTTCGATGTTCTGAAAAATCAGGAATTTAATAATGATTGTTCATATTAAATCACTCCACTTAGACATAAAAACAAAAAAGAACGTCATTCAAAAACATCACGGATCATTATAAAATGTTGAAAGCAATTAAATTCATATTACAAATGGAAATAAAATATAAAACAAATACAAGTAGGTACATCTGAGACGTCAAAAGAGCCATTGAATTTTCTGCTTGAATTTTCTTGAACCACCTTTCACTTGTAGCAAGCTTCATAAACGTTTTATTGCAACTTAATGAAACAAAAAATTCTTTGAAGACCATCTCGTAATTAATTGTAAGTAAGTTTGAAGGGGTATCATTTATTTTTGTCTGTCTTGTGATTGTCTTAGAATTGAATTATTAATGTGGAACCTTGGCAGGTATTCTCTTTTTTTTATTGCAATAATCTTCTAAAACATCGAATACTGAAAATTTTATACCTAATAAATTAGATTTTCTTCGATTTTTACTGTCTGGTCTCATTTTTTCCAGATATATAATGCCATTGAAAAGTTGTCTAAATTAAAAATATATCTATGGCTCTATCTATCAGATAGCTATCTAGAACTTTATCTGGAACCCTTAAAACTAGTCGCTAATGTTTCAATCTAATAATTCAAAGTGTCGAGCATTCGTAGCATTGATCGATTATATTATTTAATACGAAATAAACATTTTCATTAAAAATATTTGCTATTTTGTAAAGATAATAATTGGACTCATGTCTCTCAATATAAAAACAATAAATGTCTGCTATATTTTCATTTTTTTTTCCTAAAAAAACATCCAATGAATTAAACAGAAGAAAACGTGCGTTGTAAATTGGACTTATTTTGTAGGGCCATAGAGTGTATTTTTCCTTATCCCCATTAAATTAAAGAAATTATCATCCTTACCCAAGTCAAGGTCACATATTTTGTCCTTGAAAAAAATATTCTACTTTTCACACGTACCATCCTGTCCCACTTGCTACTAATATTATACTCGTAAATTCGAAAGTTTGTAAGAATGTTTGTACATAATGGTATATTTTTTAAGCATCCTTCTATTCCATAGAACCTATATACTATATACTTTCGATCTTGAGAACTGAAGAAGATATGAACTAAAATACCCTCTATTCACACCATACGGATAATGATGGCGTCCTAGCCGATTGCCGGCCACGGCGGCTGTTCTCATATAAGGAGATCAGCCAGCTGCGCAGGACATATTATAGTGCACAAGCATTTGCGCTGACACAGGTGCACTCCCTATTCCCTCACCCTCATAACCCGATGATTGATACAGATAATAGTGTGGTATGACCACGGAAGAAAGAAAGTGTATGTTTGTTACTCTTTCACACAAAAACTACTAGACGGATTTTAATGGAACTTGGCAGTAATGTAGCTTACATATTAGAGTAACATAATATAGGCTACCTTTTAGCCAGGTGTGAGAAGTAGTTACACTGGGAAGCGGGTAAAAGCTAGCAGAAGCTATTCATCATGTGCCTAGCCTTTTCCCAACTATCTTGGGGTCGGCTTCCAATCATACCGGATGCAGCTGAAAACCAGTGTTTTACACGGAGCGACTGCCTGTCTGACCCCCACAACCCAGTTACCCGGGCAACCCATACCAGTAACTGTTTCAGCTTTCGTCTTTTCCTGATACCCTAACTGCGATCCAAATCATGTCAATACAGCGGACCCCATTCTGTCGTCTTCCGAAACACGGAAGAACTCGTTATGTCAAGATATCTAGGTCACCCATCCACGGACCGACCGCGCCAAGCGTTGCTTGACCTTATGATCGATCGATCCGCGCGGCTTTGACTTAGCCACGAGCTCTTCAAGCTAGCAGAAGCTATTGTTAAATAATAAAGTCAAACATGTGGTTTGAAAACAAAAACAAGCTAACTTGTTGATAGATCAAGTTGAAGATGATGTTGAAGATTCGATTTTGTATCACGTGTGCTTACCCAAATCAAGTGCTTACCCCCAATTTCATAATATAATCTAAACACGTGTTTGCTAATTAATATTCAAAAGTAAACTTATATTGTAAACCTACATATAAAGGTACAGACGACAGCAAGTCAACGTATACGAATCTGTCAAATTTTACCAATCAAACATTAACCTACCCCCATTGTGATAAGGTTGAAAATCGATTACAGAAATTTGACAGATTGTAGTAACTTGATGTGCTGTTGTCTGTACATAAACAAGGTAATCTTATTTAATATTATCAACACGAAATCAGCTGCTTGTTTGTTACGCTTTCAAGAGAAAACCTTATTAATTAATGGAGTAGGTTTACACCGAAAATTCTGGCAGAATGCGAGTGTAACCACAGTAAACAAAAATGGCGTCCAAGGCCGATTGTCGGCCACGGCAGCTGTTCTCATATAAGGAGAATAGCCAGCTGCGCAGGACATAGTATAGTGCACGAGCATTTGCGCAGACAAAGGAGCACTCCCTATTCCATCACTCTCACAGCCCGATGGGTCTGCAGTGCGACACGAATAAATAATATGAGTTGTATGTATAATGTGCAAATACGAAATCAGGGAATCTATACTTTGTATGTATTTGTAATGTACAACTAATGAATACAATGAAAATCATCACTAAGAAGCTTTAGCTTAGTGTATGTACTGGGTACAGATTAAGGAAATCTCTGAACTGAATACGCGCAAAGCTGGCTCATTTGTAGTGCTATTTATGATAATTAGGTCGTACTCACGAGTTCATAATAACATGCTTATGTGTACGTACTTGGGAAATAAAATATATTGGATGTTATTGAAAAATTTAAATACATTAAGTCCTTGTGAACATATAATTTTCGTAGAAAGTATGTTCATGGAATTCCATGTGCATTTCTCCACGGAACCAACTCTTAGAACCGTGCTACTAGTTTGACAAAGAGCCTGTTTAAAATACAAACATATTACTAATTATTTTTTTAATTTTTATTCCGAACTAGTGTTGCCCGCGATTTCGTCTACGTGGGCGATATAGAACTGCCAAAATACCTTACCTACCGTAGATGTTTTCATCCCATTACACTACAATAAATATGCAAGCAACTGATGAGCTAGCAGATTACCTACTAATAGCCACACAGATTGGCCGATCTAGTTCCGAATTTAATTAAATACTATTTCTAATATAAAAATGCAAATATTTTTCCTTCCATCAAAATCCTCCCATATTTTTATCTTTCATCCTAGACTTAACTCCAGCTGCATTTAGCCTTTGTAAAGATAATTTCACAGCAGCACACTACTACAATAATAGGGTGCTATCTGACTATCTCGGCTGAACTTCATGGCCTACATTCTGGTCGACTGGGTCTTTCATAACAGCTGTTTAGTGAAATTACGTTCTCGACTAATCGTGTCCTTTTGTCGTAAGAGGATTGGTCGAGGGATTCCTGAGTGAAATCACATGTCATTTGCATAGAAATCTGTGTAGTAAGAATAATAAAAACCGGCCAAGTGCGAGTTGGACTCGCGCATGAAGGGTTTCCTACAACTAGCCAAAATATAAACATTTTTCGGACCGCAAAAAATAACTTTTTTTTCATACAAATGTATGAATAACAAACTTTTAATTTGCGGTTTCACACGTTTATTGTAATTTTTAGTATTTGTTGTTATAGTGGCAACGGAAATACATCATTTGTGAAAATTTGAGGTTTCTATCTATCTAAAAAACTGTTTTGTGTAACCTATTTTGACTAGGCACAGCGCCTTAATGAGATACAGCGTGGAGACAGACAGACAGACATCGAAGTCTTAGTAATAGGGTACCGTTTTACCCTTTGGGTACGGAACCCTAAAAATTATTTATTTGCACAGAATATGAGTATAATAGATGACAAAATATAGAGAGAACAGTAGTAAACTATGTATACTGCTAGTCTAGGTATGAAGAATTATTTAAATCGTTAGTTTACTTCATAGTCCAATATGAAAAATATCTTTCAGTTTAGAGCGGCTTATTACCCGGGTGCACGAGGCAGTTTTGATACCAGACATTCGAAAACATAGACGGAAGCCTGTATCTATACAAATATTATAAAGCTGAAAAGTTGTAGCTGTTTATTTGTTTGAACGCGCTTATCTCAGGTACTACTGGTCCGATTAGATAGCCCATTTATTATAGGAAGGCTATAGGTTACTTTTTATCCGGGTGCGCCGAGTAGTTCCCACGGGACGCGGGCGAAACCGCTGGCAGAAGCCAGTTCGTTAATATTGCTGTAAGAATTATTTCGAATATACATAACAGCTGTTACTTTTCAACTAACTTTAGCTTCCTCAAAAATCGTCATAAATACAAAAAATCTTATTCTGATTGTTGCCGTTACGTGCTCAAAGTTCTCTCTCACATTTTTATTCGCAGTAAAGTTCTTTGCAAAGAGCAGTGTGGGTTCACTGATTGCTACCGTCATTAGTATCGCATCTGAGTTCCGATTTGTGGTGATTTTGTGTCTTTGTTGTTACAACGAAGAGATGTTTGAGCAATCTGCGGGATGACAACGCTTCTGATGTCCCAGTTTCCACATACGTTAATGGATGATGTAAGTTTGTTCTCACCTGATGAGCTATTTATTTCGACTTTGCAAGTGTATTTTTAGAGTTTGATAGCGAGCGATTAAGGCTTATTTTCTCCAATAATATAAAAGTCCGTTTGCCCATTTAAGTTTACTTTGAAAATTCACAGTAAACAGCGGTTTTAAAAACTGAAAATTTTGCTTGTTGGTGAATTCGAACCCATGCTGAATAATTAGGTAAACAAATCTGTTAAGGCTGCAGGACTACTCTAAAAAGATTTAGAATAGCAATTCAAGTACAGACGACAGCAGTTCAACGTACACAAAACTGTAAAATTTTACCAACCAAAAACCTACCGCCATTGTGATAAGGTTGAAAACCCATTAAAGAAATTTGACAGATTGTGGTAACTTGATGCGCTGCCGTCTGTACTTATACGCTATATGATCATCCTGGAATACTGAACTCTCCTGTAAAAGGCCTGCCAATGTTCTTAACATGACCCCATTATTTGCAATTCCAGTGCACGCTTATTTAATACAAACGACCAACCAGAGCGGCGGTAATGTACAAATTAAACTTCAGCATAGTCCGTGTATTGTAGTCTGCTATCCTAAATCTGTATTATATTAGCTGTAGCTGTCAGGAACCGCCTTCTGTGTTTCGGATTTTAGTTCAAGAAGATCTGCCGGCAAGTTTGTTCGAGTGATAAAATGTTTGAGAACTTTGTAGTTTTAAGGAAAGGACAGTTCTGTTATTGTTTCAAGTCAAAACTAAAATGTGTAGTTTTGCTACGCTGTTCTGCTTAATATAAGGAAAATAATCTATACTTAATATTATAAAGCTGAAGAGTTTGTTTGTTTGAACGCGCTAATCTCAGGAACTGGTCCGATTTGAAAAATTATTTCTTTGTTGGCAGAAGCTAGTAATAAATATATTGTTCGACATACTGAAAATATACAATTTTAATAACCAGTCAGATATCAAACAAGAGGAGCTCGTGGCTGCTACTTAGCCACAAGCGATTGAACTTTTTTATATTGATAGTTTTAAGCAACGTTCATGGAAAAGTGACCACTTTGTCATGACGACTTCTTCCGTGTTTTTTTTTTTGAGAGTATCGGCTGCCATTTGAACATCTTTGGCAGTCGTAATGGGTAGGTACTCAGTTGTATTGGACTAAACTGGAAGCCAAGCGACCCCAACATGGTTGGAAAAAGGCTCAAAAAAGGAGGGTCAGCGCTGAAAACCAGCGTTGACACGAGCCTGCGAGCCTGAGTCACAGCATATAAGCTGAGCGCTGACCCTTTTCACACATTAGGGAAGCAACTGCAGTGTTTTTTTTATGTCCATAGTTTATTTTGTCGTCAGTATGTATTATATGTTTGTTGTCTTTTGTGTCCCTTTGTGTGAAATAAATGGTTTTTCTTTCTTTCTACACAGATTGGAGAAACAACATTTGAATAAAATAACAAATGAAGATTAAATTGTCCATGCCAGAGTTACAGTCAATTAGCTCTTTACTAAATAATTCACAAGTTTAACAAAACAGAAGTTGCTGAAAACATATACTATTGTAACAAAGATTAATCANACACAGATTGGAGAAACAACATTTGAATAAAATAACAAATGAAGATTAAATTGTCCATGCCAGAGTTACAGTCAATTAGCTCTTTACTAAATAATTCACAAGTTTAACAAAACAGAAGTTGCTGAAAACATATACTATTGTAACAAAGATTAATCATTGCAAAGCTTACGGGCTTACAAACTGCATCATTTCAACAAAGACCGGAGATCAGACATAATAAAGCTGTGGATTTATATTTATAGCGATATATGTATTAAGCATCAACTATAGCAAATGATCTAGCAGTTAATCTTAAGAGATTTAGGTATCTTAAAGACCATTCGAACTCAACAATTGAAAGGTTTAACCCAAGAATTACACTAATGCTTCTTTTCAACTACAAATAATTTGAAAGGCATTTTTAAAATCATTTGGGATTATTTTAGCTCGAGGTGAACGGATTGTTTAATGATAACATGACATTCATCATTGACTGGCTTCTGCCAGCGGTTTTACGCGCGTCCTGTGGGAATTACTACGCGTAGCCGGATAAAAGGTAGCCTTCCTCTAGTTAGTCTTCCTCGATAAATGAGTAATCTGACATTGAAAAAAAAATTAAATACGGTTCAGTAGTACTTGAGATTAGTCGCGTTCAAGCAAACCTAATTCTTCAGCTTTATAATATGAGTTAATATTATAGTTTTATAATATTAGTTAATATTAGATCTAAAGCTGAAGAGTTTGTTTGTCTGCTTGAACGCGCTAATCTTCAGTAGGTACTACTGAGCCGATTATAAAAATTCTGTTGGTTAAAAAAGCTTTCATCGTAGAGATAAATAATTCAAATTGGAAAATAAAAATGTGTGGTGATTTTTATATTTAAGAGCTACTCGTTATTAGAGAATACTTTTAATAAATAAAATATCATGTAGCTTCAATATTAAAGGTTAGACTGACATTGCTTAGACACTATTATGTAGACTTAGATTTAATTCTAAAAATACGAATGACATTCTTAATTCTTTTGTTGCTAACGCTACTGTTCAACAGGATCCTCAATAGTAAAAAGATCCCTGAAGCCTGGCGACATAG
>NWSH02000006.1:9280316-9299983 GCA_002382865.2 Heliothis virescens | reverse complement strand
GCGCATGAAAACGAGGAGGGCCGACCCCAAATAATGGGAAGAGGCAAAGAAAGAAGAAGAAGATTCTTAATTCTTTTGTTATCTTTGAGAACAAAAATGCCCTTGTATTTTTGGCAATTATTTCAAAGGTGTTACTCAACTTCTTATTTAACAATAAAGTCGCAATTTTCTATAATGAATATTAGTAAGTAATTATTTGTGTACAATTGAAATTCGAATTATGATTTCCGTACTATTCGAAATTGGCATTAAAACAGACACAAACAGAACTTAATCACGCATAATACAACTGCGTAATATAATTTGTTCTCTGTTTCGAATAATTATCCGAAATTATTCGAGCGTGGAATACCGTGATACGGAATAGAATATTTGTATTACATTTCACGTTCAATTATTTCTTTACGCAATGTAGAATATGAAGTAATAGAGTGTCTTGTACAAATGTTTAGTTTATTTCGTAGGAAAATTTTATTCATTATGTAAAACGTATCGTATGTCGTACTATAGGATAAACATACGCGACGAGAGTGATAATTATCTTATGTAATGAATTAAATTAATGAAGTTTGTTTTGAAACTAGTTGTGTGTGTCTACTGAGTGAATTATTTTACACACGCGTTAAAACTATTAGATGTAACTTATAGTGGCTTTACCAAATAAAATCATATGTTTGAGCATTTAATAGCTATTTTCTGTTAAAAAACATTGCACAAAGAAAGATACATGTTAAAAACGATTTTATTAGAGTGCTGTCTGACTTATAAAACTATTATTTTCTGCGGTTTCACCTACGTCCCCAAGGAACTGCATACTTCTCGCAACCGGTTAAAAAGAAGCGTACATGTTATTTTGATGCATAAGCTAAGTTTTAATAAAGTTTCGCTCAATCGTTTAACTTTTTGGTGTCAAGTTACCACAATCTGTCAAATTTCTACATACGATTTTCAACCTTATCGCAATAGTGGAAGGTTAATGTTCAATTGATAAAATTTTACAGAATCGAGTACCGTGACCTACTGTCGTCTGTACATTCAACATTCCAACGTCAACGTCTTTAAGAATTGTCGATCTACAATTTTCCTGAAATTAAGCAACAGGAAAAGCCATTCAATAAAACATTTTACAGAAGATATTTTTAAACTGTTTATTATTTGTTACGGTAATAAAGGCTCAAGCGCAGAAAATAAAATAGCTAATGAAATTCAGAAGGCATAGCGCTGTTGAGTAGGCTATCAGATAAACGTTTTATATTGTGATTCCATTTTTCTTTTTAAATCCTGATTGATTTTCTGCTTATCATCTTATAAGATTGGTATTTCGAATTCTGTCAGAAAATTGCACCGCGCACTATCTTGCGTTATCGTGGTTAACGACACGTTATATTGGTGGCCTATAATTTGAACATATTTGGTGGCCTATGATTTGAACATATTTGGTAGCCATTATTCAGAAGCCAGAAAGTCTGACAACCAGTCTTACCAACGTATCGGATTACCCAGGTAACTGGCATGTGGAGGTCAGATGGGCAGACACTCCATGTAACCACTGCTACTCAGTTGCGTCTGTTAGACTGGAAGTCGACTTCAACATAGTTGGGAGAAGGCTGGACGGAAAATATCTTTGCTTCATTGCAATTTAAAACTGTAATTGTAAACTCAATGGCCAATCAACCTCCAAATTTAATTTCATCATACTATACCAACAACATATTATACAAAGTACTGCACTATTCCTAGAGACAGTGAAACTTTATATCTTGCACAGCACTAAGGGTCACCTTCCAAGACCTCTATTGCTTAGAACTCATTAGAATCATTAGGGACATTTCATAGTGCGTCAAGTGTTATGTTGCATCGCCTTTATAAAGGCGTTGTAGCATTGAGCGTTGTCGCGACAAAGGTCTTAGATGCAATGTGTCTCTACAGAGCTAACAAGCGTTATTACCCTTTATTTTGTTCTGGTTAATAATGTAGAACTGTTTGTTTAGGTATATATTACTAGCCGTTTTCCCGCGGTTTCACTCGCATCCTGTGGGAATTACTGCCCGCACCCGGATAAAATATAGCCTATATCACTCGTGGATAATGTAGCTTTCGAATGGTGAAAGAATTTTTAAAATCGGTCCAGTAGTTTTTGAGCCTATTCATTACAACCAAACAAACAAAGTTTTCCTCTTTATAATATTAGTATAGACTAGCGACCTGCCCCGTCTTCGCACGGGTGCAATTTGAAACCTCAAAAATGACAATATTTGTCCACTTTTAATGGATGTTATAATACATATAAACCTTCCTCTTCAATCACTCTATCTATTAAAAATATCGCATTAAAATCCGCATCATCATTTTATCTAGGTATGTAGTGACTAGTTATGGGATTTGAACATGGGTATACTGAGCAATTCTCGAGAATGCGTAACCTAATCTTCAATCTTCCTAATAGTAGTAATGCGAAAGTTTGTTTGTTCTTTACGCCTTCACAATAAAATGGTTTTGGTATCGGAGGATCTTGGGTGATCGAAATCGACGAACGAAAATCTTTTAGGCTTTGGGAAATCATAGGTCTGTGCGTAGGTTACGCCATTAGCTGTAAACCTATCTATTGGAAATGAGAAGTACCAAGTACCT
This sequence comes from Heliothis virescens, assembly GCA_002382865.2. Classification (NCBI taxonomy): domain Eukaryota; kingdom Metazoa; phylum Arthropoda; class Insecta; order Lepidoptera; family Noctuidae; genus Heliothis; species Heliothis virescens. The sequence goes on along the minus strand of NWSH02000006.1, from coordinate 9,297,352 downwards.
ATTACAATTAATAATGGCAGACCCTGCTGAGGAACATACGTGAATTGAAGATTATTACCAGCGTTAAAATCCGTTTCATTTGATAGAAAAAAAAGAACTTAATTCACTGAGCTGACGGCAAACCTAAAGTAGTTGAAAGCTACCAAAATAGTAACTAATGATCCTTAGAAGTTGAAAAAAAGAATCCACACACTTATATATCGTACAAACGACAGCAGGTCAACAAAAAAATTTACCAGTCAAACGTTAACCTACCTCCATTGTGATAAGGTTGAAAATCGATTGCAGAAATTTGACAGATTGTGGTAACTTGATGTCCTGTCGTTTGTACATAGGTACAGCATTATGGGCATGGAAGTCAACACTCTCAGTCGAAAAGCGCATACCTACCAGTACCTACATAATATAAAACGTACGTTAATCGACACTGAAGAAAATCCCCAATAAAAAAGCGAGCAATTTCATGAACTCGTTGAAATTATGAACATCAACGTGCGCTCGTAAATTCTGATTCCAATTAAACTGTTGAAAGGGTCAGGTGTGAACTTTGTAGGTAAATGAAGTTGCGTTCCGTTTTACGTAAATCAATCTACTCGTAGCAGCGATATTATTTGGAGTTTAGATCACTCTTTGATACTTTATTTGCTGCGTTTGTTTGTTTATTTGCTGACATGAGGTTTATGGTTTTATTCGTTTTCTCTATGTGTTTGGCACATTTGTTTTGTTTGAAAAGCAAAATCAACGAGATATAGATAAACTTTTTCAGCGAAAAACATTTGTAATAATTTAGGTGCTGAAAGAGTAAAAGTAATGCTAAGCTTTATTTGTGACATTTTATAAAAATGCTTTTACGACAGAAATCGCATTCCATTTTGTAAAATAAATAATAGCCCATCTTTGGTGGTGTATGCAAAATGGCTTTATATAGACAAATATAAACCTATTAATATCAAATGGCATTGTTCTTAAAATCATTTAAATACCGTGTTTGTTCCCAATAGCTAATGTAAGTAAATAAAATCCCTACTAATATTATAAATGTGATAGTAACTCTGTCTGTCTCTCTATCTGTCTGTTACGCTTTCACGCCTAAACCAGTGAGCCGATTTTAATGAAATTTGGTACTGAGATAGAATAGACCCTGAGGAACAATACAGGCTACTTTTTATCCCGGTACGGAAAATAGTTCCCTGGGGAAGCGGGCGAAGCCGCTATCAGAAGCTAGTATTAAATATAGGAATATCGGCTAATAAGCCAGCAGGCCATTACCTCAGCAGAAACTGGCTGAAACCATTATGACCAGCCGGCGCGGATAAACGTCGCGCGCAGTTTCAGAGAAGTGAAACATTTACAGCCTATTATTATTTTATTTTCCTCTCTAATATCACATTGATATTATAACAGTGAAAGTTTGATTATAAAGGAGCACCTGTGTTTGTTATGCATTCGTTTTATAAAAGGCTGAAGAACATTATTATAAAGGGATCCGCCAAACCACAGAATCAAATAAACAACTTCAAACTACAGATAAATAAAAATACACCACTTGAACCGATTTGAATTCGCTTTTTAGAGGGCTGCATATGAAGCAGCTTGTTTGAAATAAACACAACAAAAACAGTCTTAGAAGCCCATTTATCAAAGAGGGCTAATTTCTCATAAACTTACAGACTTTCACCATGGCCTTGGACGTAATTTCTATAACCATACAAGAAACCGCTTTGTACCCAAAAAACGCTGGCTCACTATACCAAACTTCTAAGGTTCGTTACCCATAACTGTACAGACGTCAGAGTATCAACCTGCCACAATCTGGCAAATTTCTTCAACAGATTTTCAACCTTATCACAATAGCCGAAGGTTGATGTTCGATTGGTGAAATTCGACAGATTTGAGTTGATAGACCTGTTGTCGTCCGTATATAACTCTTGAGATTGTTCCGCAATTTTGTGCTCTCATTGTTTGCACAAAACTTTCATGTGATTAAGGCTTAAGTAGGAACGAAAGGGATTTTCATTCCTGCCAGAGGATACTCAAACTTTTCTGCAAACAAAATTGGGTTTAGCCTTCCAGCGATTGCGGTAATATTCGTACTTTGGCCAACAAAGTAACGAATTTTACCACAATCTGCCTATTTTTGGACATTTATGAAGCAGTTTTGTAATCACATGTGGGTTGTAAGGTAAGGTAAAAGGATTATGTCCAGCTGTGTAAAAACTTTTTGTACTATTGCTTATAGTGTTTGAATATTTGGGTACCTTTCTACGTATTAGGGTGTTTAAAGTCATCCTGTTTGTGTGTGGGGACTGCCTACTTAAATATACGAGAAAAAAATGGAGACTTCAAGAATGAAAGTACGTAGTATCTAATTATATCGTCAAATAATTTGTTTCCAATATAAAAGAATCTCCTCAATAAGAATGCTAAGAAATACAAGTATGTAGTTCATATAAAATATCATCAGTTGGATCTTGTAAAATTAAACAACTCTTTTATTGAAATTTTAAATCAACCCTACTGATATTTCATATCGGCAAAAATAATAATGAAAGTCTTTTGACTTTGATAGACAGACTGCCTAAAAAACTTTCTCTTCTTATGAAAAATTATAGAGAAAAATAATTAAATCATTCTTCAATGTCTAAAGGATAAGCAATATTACAATTAATATAAATAGTAAAAAAAATATTCAATATTGAAACTTACTACTTGGACAAAGCAAAATCGATCCAGCCGTTCTCGAGTTTTAATTCGAGGATTAACGAGCAATTAATTTTTGTATCATAAATATGAAGATAAAGGCCCATTTACACAATTGCGATTTCATTGTCCGTTGCTTGCCATTTTATTGCAGGAATATTTGACAGGCGACCATTTCCTATTGCAAGATTACCTTTACTCAGTGCAAGTAGCATCTTGCTGCAATAAAATGGCAAGCAACGGGCAATGAAATCGCAATGTGTAAATGGGCCACTGTTATCTGTAATTGACAAGCGACAAATTGTGATTTCTGCTTCCAAATAGATAACATGAATAAAGTGTCTGACTTGTCGGCTTTCATTCAATTAAAAGCTAAATTAATTTCGTTCATCAGACAAGCTGGACAACGCGACAATATAACCCTTTAGTTAACGAGTTTTACACAGAATACTTGGCAATATTCTTGGCAATATTCTTCAATATTCTATCTTTAACACTTTTATTATTATCTGAAGGAAGTTTGACCTTAAGTAGGTTAGCATTATTTATGAGATTAGCTAAAAAAATAAGCCTAACCAAATTATTGGTTACGAACTTGAGTAATTTTGTTCGTAAAAATAGACAATCCGATTTCATTTACCCGCAAAGAAATCGTTTTTAACTGAAACTGCTGACTGTAAGGGCTGTCATAGACATTCTTGACAGCTGTAGTTGACAGTTTTAATGAGATCTCAACCGCACGAAGCATGCACGAAGGAATATTGTAAGAAAATGTTTCTCTAACAGAGCAATAACCACAAAAAACCCGGCCAAGTGCGAGTTGGACCCGCGCACGAAGGGTTCCGTTCCATTCCATTCCATGAAAAATTTACGTATCTATTACCTACAACTAGCCAAAATACAAACATTTTTCGGGCCACAAAAAATAACTTTGTTTTTCATATGAATGACAAAGTTATGATTTGCCGTATCACACGTTTGTTGTATGGGGGCCCCTATTAATATTTACTTTTTTGTAATTACTAGTATTTGTTGTTATAGCGGCAACGAAAATACATCATTTGTGAAGATTTCAGCTTTCTAGATATAACGGCTTATGGGAGACAGACAGACAGACAACGTAGTCTTGGTAAACAGGGTCCCGTTTTACCCTTTGGGTACGGAACCCTAAAAACGCAAAAATCTTACATTAAAGTCATATGTATAGGTACCTATACTTTATACTTAGGTATCTAGACAAAGTCTGAAACTCTATTCCATTAAAAGTTTTTGATGAGAAAGCTATTATTATCTCAGTAAACTACTTCGAAATTGGTTCTATTAAAAGGCTGATTTACTTCAAAACTAGCAGTTTTCAATCGTGTTTCTAAGAAATTACGCCTATCGAATAAGTAACAAAAAATAAGCCGTTCAACAATGAACCTTACCAGACAAACAAACACCATAAGTATTTAATATTGGTTAGGATTATATTTGCATTTCCTAATCTTTAGAGGTTTTTGAAATGCTTGAGAAAAAACAATTTAAATATCTAAGATACTAATTCATGTTTCTGCTTGCATTTGTTTGCTTGTACCGTAACGGCTTCAACAGAACCGATTTGAAAAAAAAACTGCTGGAAAGCTACACTTCCTGAGTAACATAAGCTATATTTTATCCAAGAACAGGAAGAAAAATACCCAGGTGGTGGGTCAAAGTCAAGGTCAATATCATTTAATGACAGTAGGCTAGTAAGATTAGAACTTTTTCAAGGTCAAAATTTACAAAAGACAGCACCCCCAAAAGCGCCCCCTTTTCCCCACGTTTGTAAAAAAGAAGTGGTGATGAACAAACTTCCCATCGATACGATGGAAAAAACAAAAAATGTGTAAAAACAATACACAATACAATGATCCATACAAACGAATTCTCTAGCCAGCCTTAAGGTGAATGCGACCACTAGAAGCGGGAAATTCAAATATAAAATAAAAAAAACTTCTTACAATTTAAATGTAACTGTAAAAATCTTTTTATTGCGAAATATCATAGTTTCGACAGTTACATTTGAATTGTAAGAAGTTTCGGAGTTAAACAAGGACATCAGAAATTACTTTGTGGGGTATTATAACCGCCAATCATAAGATCACGCCTCATATTGAATGTTAACTTAGGTAAAACATGAAAAAACCATTTTATATTTGAATCTCCCGCTTCTAGTGGTCGAATGCACCTTAAGTCGAACTATCTCTATAACAATAAAACATGATATTTAAACCTACACCTTAATACTGAACCCATTAAAGGTAAGATACCTTTATATTCCAATACTGGCTGGCTATAACAGTAAGCTAGTTAATACATCAGCTATTAAACAGCCATAAAACGTATAAAAAGCAGTTACACTATAAAAGCTAAGATTCTGAGACGTGACTGAAATATTCCTTGAAAACGTCAAACGACTCTTCAGGATTCAAACATCGAATGGCTTGAGTTCTTCTTCTGATAAGATAAGCTTGAGTACAAGAAGATTTGTTTTAATATAAAGTGATTGGTCTACAATGCAAAATTATTTATATATTTATATGTAGATTACTAGCTGTTTTACCGCGGTTACACCTGCTTCTCAAGGGAACTAATTCCCGTACCCAGGATGAAATATAGTCTATATCATTCTGAAATAGTTTTACTTTGAAGGTTTTTTTAATCGACGTAACGAGACTGTAAAGATACAAACAAAGGAACAAAAAAAATTACACGCGGTTGAATTAAGAATCTTTTCCTGTTTGGAAAGTCGGTTAAAAAAGTCCCCAGTATAATATTAGTTTAGATCTACAAAAGAAAATATTATTTCAACTCAAACAAATCTAACCCGATATACCGATATGCGTCTTGTCTATTGTATTCCGAGCTAGTCTTATCGATACCTAAGTGAACATCGAGTCGTTGCCTAAGTTTCAAACTTGATTTGTACACGATAGTGCCTTCAGTCGATAGAACCTCATATCGATAGTGTACAGACAACAGCAGGTCACCGTACCCGAATCTTTCAAATTTTACCACTCAAACATTAACCTTCCGCTATTGTGATAAGGTTGAAAATCTATTGCAGAAATATGACAGATTGGGTTAACTTGATATGTTGTCGTCTGTATTCTAATAAACCTCATAGGTACGGCAGGTCTTTGACATTGATGCTGATTGCATTCCATTTTGTGGTTTCTACCTAAGCTGTGGTTCTCCTGGAATCCACACAATTATCCTATCATTGTGACGTCACAGCCAAGGCGAATTGGCAATTTTATGATGTCGAGTACATCTATACTAATATGTTATTTTAATAATATAAAGCTCAGGAGTTCGTTTTTGTTTGTTAGAACGCGATAATATCAGGAACTTCAGGTTCAATTTGAAAAATTATTATTACGGTGTTAGATAGAAAAGATAGAAGGCTACTTTTTATCTGGGTGCTCGGAGTAGCTCCGAAGGGACACGAGTGTAACCGCTGGTAGAAGCTAGTAATTTATATTGCCGATGATGATGTCGATGTTTCATTGCACATGAAAATATGAAAGTTATGTATGAATTTAATAACAAAGGCATTCAATCAGTAAAATAACTTAATTTAAAACAGATATTGGGGAACAACGCTTTAAATGCGGATATTTTGTGGAGTATGTGACCTCGTTTGTACATATTTATCATTCGCATATTTAATTGATTTAAATCGGACAGTTGATTGCGTAATTGGCATAACAATGGTATAATAATTAACAATATCATGAATCTTGTTTGTATATACTACCTTATTAGCAGAGGCTATATTTTGTTTACTTGGTGATAATCTAACTTCCCAACAGTGAAAGACATTTTCAAATCGGTTTAGTAGTTTTAGAGCCCTTAGGGCACAATAAAATAATCCTCTCTATTAGTTTTAGTATAGATATGTAAATAGTTATGTTATAAAGTAGACTTAGTTAATTTATTATATTCATCAATGTTCAATATATTAGGCATGTAATAATTTACATACCACCAAAGTTTAACATACGAACTCTCACTGAACTCTGTTAATTTATTCAAACAATCACACCTAACGTGAGGTGTCATACGAAAGTTCAATGACCGGAATTATTCATATTGGTTGAAAATATAGGATGGGGATTAACATAGAAATTACAAGAGAAGTACAATCAAATGATGAAACAAATCCAAACTAATCAATTTTTTTTTGTAAGTAATCCCCTCGTCGTAAAATTACTGAAAAATAATCAATGTCTTTTTTACAGCCTTTTTAAATATTTTAATCATTTCTTAACTGGCTGGCCGAAATTTTATAAAAGAAACTATGGAAGAATTCTTAAAAAAATACATTAAAAATATTCCGTTAGGCACGTATGTTGACAGAAAAACGATGTCATAAATACTACACAATAAACTAACCCTTCCTCCAATACGTAAAAATAAAATAATGTCACGATCAAATATTATATTTAGATGTTAAGAACGCACCAGACTATGATAACGCTCCAAATCTATACGACACCCACATAAAACAAGGGAGAGACATTTTTTACTTATACATATCACGTTTTACCAAAATTATATTTCGATGTCCTGTAATCTTTCATTCAACCCACACATTTTTTTCATTATTTTCCTTTCAGTATATGCAGACAAGTTGGAAAAGTATTTTTTGAAATAAAATTTTAGAGGTTGTGTCGCTACAGAATATTTTTTTTGTTCTCCATAAAATTCCATTGTTCGTCGGAATTCAGACATTTCGTCTTCAAATACTGAGTATAGAAGAATTGTTTTCAATTTAGTTAGAAGATTTATACTACGTGACCAGCAAATGACTAGAATGTAAAAACAAAAGAAATCGACAAACAAAAATGCAACAGAATTCTTTTGTTTCGTTTTAGAGTGCGCAGCTTACTGAAAATTCTATTTAATAGATTTTGTAGAATATGTGATGTAATAAACGTATTTTCTTTGTTTTGTTCTTAATTGCACACAGAAAAACAGAGAGGAATACAGAGTGTCTAGTACGTAATCTGCTAAGATTGCCAAACAGCTACGATCAAAACCAAAAATAAAATGGAAAATCACCAAATATTAATTTTAAACTTGCTTTCACATTCAATAGAACACCGATAAAAAAACCGCCTAGATTAGCATTGTTTTATGAATGAATGAAGAATATTCAAAACTAATATTTTTTTTTAATTATCGGCCAATTGTGATGTATTTTTACAATTGTGTAAAAAATATTCAAGTGAGAAATAAACGAATATTGAAGAAATTCCCAGAGTGCCTCAATTAAATTAACAGGCAACAAAATTTCAGGAACTGAAATGCTCAATAAAGCTCATCCCTTAACGAGAATGGACAGCTACAAACTTTAAACACATTTAGCCGAATATAGAACCTTCTCGAATCTTGAACGAGCAGTTCCAAAAAGTTTTTGTCTCAAGCCAGCTACCAGGAATATATATTCCGCGAGAGCTGTCAAAATACGTTTCTTGTTAAAATTCGGCGTGAAGATTGTATTCGTTTTGACGTGTTTACGTAAATAAATATTGAGAAGAAAATCTGAGCATCTTTCGCAGAATTATTAAGTGAAAAATCTCCGTTTAAAAGTAATATTAACTGAATTGTAGTAGGAAAATGAAGAAAAAGAGTTGTTTTTGTTTGCTTGTGACTGGCGATCCTACTGGTCCTATTTGGATTTTTTTTTTCAGTGCTACATATCTCATTATCATATAGGGTGAACCGAAATCGCTGGTGGAAATATTTTTGTATAAATATCTGTTATTATTTACCTGTCATTTAACTTTTGTACTGATCTCTATTAAAATTATTGTATTTTATTATTTACAATAATTTATTAGTATATCACCCCTGAGTTTTGGTACCACTTGTTATATTTTACTGAAATGTAGATATTCTTAATCGACTTATTTCATGAAACTAAAAAACATTTTTTTTTGCAATCCATTTCTAAAAGATTAAAATTATTCTTAAGTTTTATATTTTCTAAGATAACTTTTAGATCACCAAAAGATTTAAGATATCAAAATAACTTTAAAAGTTCTTCTGTAGTTATTTAAACTAATTCTTCTAAAATTATAATATTTCAGGTGATTTACTGAACACAGTTTAGAGTTTCAAACTTTTGACGAATTTAAAAAAATAAAATTGAAATTTTCTTCACTGCTACGCGATTTATTTATTTTATGAATTAAAAACACTATTTAAATACGAAAACTGTAGTTCCGTATTCAAAAAAAATTGCATCTATGAAAATAATTGTTTGATCATGAATTCGAAAAAATATGAATCCTGAAAAATAATCCTAATTGGATAACGTCAATAACAATATAATTCCTAATTTTCCATCAATTGACTTATTTTTCTATAGAGAATTGGGCAATGTTTTTGTACAGATAAACTGCTATCAATAATTTTGCGGAGAAATAAATGTAGCTTAGTCTTTCTTGATAACTGTACAGAATAAAAAAAATATAGTTCTCTGATTGTAAGGGCGTTTAACCAAATACTCTTAAGTTCTGTAGTAATATAATATCAGCTTATTTTTTTTCAAAGGCATTGTTTCATAATTATTATTGATATTGCTTTACAAAATATCATCACATTCGTTTGAAGGTGTAATATTTTGAGAGAAAAGTAGAAGAAAATCTGAGTAGGTAAAATAATTTTGTACTTTTTGATATTTTTTGGTATAATAATTAGGATTTAGGATTATTAAACGTAACTTTTTTTTCTAATTTCCCCTTACTTTAATAAATAAATTTACCAAATACATTATTAAAATTATTCAATAATAAAAGGTTAAAATAATATTTAGGTTAAATTAGATTCATATATTTTATATAAATTAGTTATTTTTTTTAATTTAATTTAATTTTGGTTGAGTCATGATCATGACTATGATATAAGTTTCATTGTTTTGTTTTTGGTCATGACCGATATGTTCCAGTTAATTATATATATTTTTTAATTCATTATTATAAAATAAAAATACTAGACCATTGAATAATTTTAAAATAGAGGGATCGTAGAATTCTGAAAAACAAACACATTTCTAATTTTCATACTTACTTTAAATCCCAAAAATTCCAAACTTTGTTTTCGAAACAAACTTTCGATCAGGTAAATTAACAAATATTGTCTTCAGTCAAACATACATATTTCACTAACAACACAAACCATTCATGCTTTTATTTTCAAAATAGAACACTGAATTCGAATTTCGAAACGTTTCAAAGTTATCGTAAGTCGTCTGGGGAAGGCGCTCGCGGGACAACCGTTCCTTCCACGCTCAACGCACAGACTGGCCACCGAGAACCTTTTCCTGACACACCTCTGCTATTCCTATTTTGAAAATATAAACAAGCCAATGACTGAATAGAAATATAATTTGCCCAATGTGTATTTTTTAATTTTATTTTATCGCGTAGTAATATTAAAGTTCTTTTTTCAAATATTTTAAATTCGTAGTCATCATAATTGTTTGTTGATTTTGTGATAGGTTCTTTTTTGGGACATTTTATGGTTAAGTAAATGAAATTAAAAAAAAAAAGGTGTTAAAACCATTTTATGTCTTATTTTTATACTTTTTACTGGAAACGGTATTATTGGAGACAACAAACTTCATGGTTGATGAATATCAGTAATTTGTCAGTGATCAAATTACGTTTCCAGTCAGATTTGTGTTTAATGAAAAGCAATTATTGGATAATTTCTAATTTAATATCGCTGTAATTCAGTTTTGAAGTTCTGTGGAATTTGCTACTTCATTAACGTGTCTAATGGGTCATTGTCTGTGCTTTAATTAAAAAGGAGAGAAGCGTAAGGCGTAAAGCTATTACGGTTGGGTTCAACATAATGTTAATTGCTCATTTTTATTTTTATTAAGTTTCATCGTTGCTTATTCATAATTGAACCCACTTTTTTTTTTATTTATGCTCGTGATAAATTGTAATTATAGTTGATATTTCAGTTGCTTCAGAATATTAACTAAACGTGTTAGTAATTTGAGTGTACAATGGTCACGATCGGATAAAAGTAAATTCGATTGTTTTCGCTTTTTATATGTATTGTTATGTAAAATTGACTTTAATTATATAGTTGTTTTGTTCCTTTTTTTTCGTAGCCAATGTAAAATGAATTTAATTTTAAAATACAAATAAGATGTTTTTAACATAAGACAATAGATAGATACTTGAAAAAAAAGAAGATATAAAATACCGTTTTATACAACACGATAGCTTTTTATGAATCTTTAACACTATTATTGCCGTGCAAACAGCTTTTTATTTTTTCTTCAGTTTTCAGCGTAAAGCTTTTGACTACTTACTACGGCGCTGCCACTTAGTACAGTTTAATGGTCCCACGTCGGGCGCCAATTACTCAACTGGGTATTTTGTTGCCTATACTTACGTATATCGTTTTACTTGTTTATTTTGAATGCATTTTAAAGGTTCTTTTTGTGGAGTTTGATTTTCACTGTAAATATAATGGGTTTGAAACCGTATTTTGACCACGGTTGCTGTTCTCGAAAGAGATCAGACAGAAGCCTATAACATAGTATAGTGCATAAGCGTACGCTAAAATGCAGATGCACTCTATATTTTTCCACTGTCATAGTCTAATGGAATGGCATTCCAACATGAGATAGATTAAGCGCAGGACCGTCACCAGGCTTTTTGAACTTCTTAAGATCATAAAAAATCGTACTATTTAACATTTACTTACTAAAGAAAGTTATAAATAACAGACCCACAGACAGTTTGAGAAGTTAGTCCTATATTTTTTTTTTTTTTTTTTTTTAAGATTGCACCCGCCATCTGTGGGTACGTCGCTTTCTCCCCCTAACATGGTCAGGGACCTTAGACATCTTTTTTTTTAATTTTTGTTTGTCTTTTGTTTTTGTGGAGGGAAACGCTCCGACTTAATCGGACGCGTTTCTCTCCACAACAGTTTTGCAGGCGTGTTCGGCAAATTCTATAAATGTTAGCCTCGTCTTTTTATCAGCCACCAGGCTTGAGGCCTGGTCGATATCCACGCCTTTTCCCAATTTTTGGGACAGATCAAAGCGTTTACGCTGGAGTGCCGGGCACTCAAAGAGTATGTGCAGGACTGACTCCTCAGCCGCAGGGTCGCAGACACATGACGGGCTCTCCCGACACTTGAATCGATGCAAATATTGGGAGAACCCGCCATGGCCCGTTAAGATCTGGGTTAGAATTCCCTGCGGCTGTATCTTTCGCACCAAGTGGTATGCATCCCTCGCGTCCGGGAAGAACACCTTCGTAACGGAGGCCGTCTCCCCCGTCCTATATCTCCGATTCCATTCATCAAGCGTGTCGTTACGAAGGTCGCGCCTGATGAATGAAATCGGACACTGGTCGTAGTCAGGCTTCCTCCGACTCGAAAGTGCTGCTTCCTTGGCCAGTTCGTCGGCGCGCTCGTTGCCATCGATGCCGGCGTGGGCCTTGATCCAGAATAAAGTTACATCTTTGCCCCGGACCAAGGCCGCGCTGAGGTTTCGGCGCGCCTCGATTGCGAGGGAATGCATGGACCCGGGATTGGTCACGGTCTGCAGCGCCGCCCGTGAGTCACTATAGATGCCGCAGCTCCCCTTTCCGCTTTTCAGGGCTTCGCTGGTTGCCCTGCATATGGCCAAAAGTTCGGCCTGGTAGACTGTGCAGTACGCTGGCAAGCTCAGTTTTCGGCTTTTCAGTTCGGTCTGGTTGTCCCATATGGACAACGCAGCACCGACCTTGCCCTGAAGCTTGCTGCCATCTGTAAATATCCTGAGCGTCTGCACGTTATGTTGGTCTACCAGGCTTTGGTCATCAAGACACTTGAAGTTCAGGGCCATACGCAAGGCAGGGTGTGGCAGCTCTGCAGATCCCACCACACGCTCGACCTCTCGGTCTCCAAGGACTAGCCGGGTTGACCCTTTGCGAGCCTCGTATAAGCCCGCAGCTTCTTTTACCCGGAGGTCCAAAGGTAGTAACCCGGCCAGTAGAAGGGCCGAGTGTAGGGAGACGGTGCGGTAAGACTTGCAGATTTTCTGCGCGAAGCCCCGTTGTACTGTGTTGAGGAGTTTGCGGACACCAACTTTTTCTGCGGCGGGCGACCACGCGGCCGCGGCATACAGGATGACGGGCTCCACTGTCGCCGTATATATCGCGCGGATAACTTCTGGGTGCAGCCCCCAGCTGATCTTTGCAGCTCGCTGTAGCTGCTTCGCGATATTCAGGGCCTTCCTACAGACGTTAGCGACGTGGGTGTTAAAGGTCAGCTTATCGTCTATAGTCAGGCCCAGAATTTTTATTTCGCGTGACATGTCAATGTCGACCCCACCCATGCTCAGAAGTGGGGTGTCGTGCTTGAGCTTGTTTGTCAGCAGCATTGCGCAAGTCTTGTGCGGCGCAAACTTGAGCTTATTTCTGACACCCCACTCCCGAACGAAGCCGAGGGCGGCATTGGCATGCTGCTGCACCTCCAGCGCGGTATGGCCGGCAAACAGTAGGACCACGTCATCTGCAAAGGCCTGACAGTCAACCCCGCGTTCCCGCAGGTCATTTAGGAGGGGGTCCAAGAGGACATTCCAGAGTATTGGACCGCTAATCGACCCTTGGACGCAACCCTTTTGCGTGTTTTTAAAATGCTCGACTCCGGCGTACCTTAGTCGCACACATCTGTCGCCAAGGTAGCTGTCCAGTAGCCGCCTGATATTGACCGGACACTTTTCCTCCGCCAGTCTGACTTTTATAGCTGGCCACCAAGCGCTGTCGAAGGCGCCCTCTATATCCAGCGAGACAAGGGTAACTAATTTCTTGTTTTTTATTTCGTCCTTTACTTTGTTCACTAAGTTATAGAGGGCGTCCTCGGTGCTGCGCTGGGGCATGAAGCCATACTGGCGGGTACTCAGCCTAGGTACAAGGTGCCACTGGAGCCTTGTGACCACCATCTTCTCCAGAACCTTTCCTAGCACAGGCAAGAGCCCAATCGGCCTGTAGGATTTGGCGTTGGTGTAGTTGTCCTTGCCCGGCTTCCTCAGTACCACGACCGTGGCTTCTTTCCACTTCTTGGGGAAGTGGCCAAAACTGAGGCATTTGTTGGCCAGGGCAAGGAACGCCTCGGGGTCCTGGAGGATGGCCTGGTGGCAGATGTCTGCGGTAAAACCGTCCGCACCTGGCGCCTTCTTGGGGTTGAAAGAGGACACCGCGGTTATGAGCTCATGCGCAGTAAAAGGCGGGTCATGTTCTTCATCATGAGCCGGGTCGTTTACCCGCATGGCCAAGCGCCGGGTGACCCCGTGTTCCTCTGTATCCTCATCCTCCCGGTCTTCCGGATAGAAGGTTTCGGCCAGGTGCGATGCGGATTCTGCCGGAGTCAGGTGGACACCACTTTTTATGAGGGTTGCGTCTTCGTGTCGTGTTGCGGTTCGACCAATCACTCTGTAGATGCCCTCCCACATCCCCTCCCTATCTTGCTTGGTGCAGAATTCTGTCCAACTCTTTGTCTGGGCACTCCTTGCTTTTGCCTCATATTCCGTTTTTAGTTGCAGGTACTCCCCAATGACGGTCTGCCTTCGGACGGCAGCAGCGCAGCGGATTCTTCTCCTCCTGGTAGCCACCGCTTTCTTCAGGCTGTCGAGCTCCTGGGACCACCACGGCAAGGTAATTTTATCAAAATTTTTCTTTTTAGGTATGCTTTTTTCGCATGCTTTTTTAATAATTTCCAAATATGTATCCAAATTATCTTCTAGTTCTGTAATATTTGTAGTGTTTTCGAAATTTTGTTTATCAATTTTGGATTCTAGTTTGAACTGGGCCAGGTTCTCATGAAACTGGACCCAGTTCGCTTTCTTTGTGTTATAAATTCTGGTGGTCGATTTAATGTTTGTGCCGAAAGATTTTTGTAAATTAATTTTGAACCTAATGCCGTTGTGGTCCGAACTCGTCAGCCCTTCGTCCACCCTCCAGCCTTCCACCAGGCAGAGAAGGTCCGCCGAGCATGCCGTCACGTCCACATGACTGCAGAATCTCCTGCCCCCTCGGATGGTGTCAAAAGTGGGCAGGGTGCCACTGTTGAGTACCTGCAACCCCAACTCCTCCAGCGTTCCACAAACGTCCTCACCCCTGCTGTCTTCCGCTAAGCTCCCCCACCATGGACTTTTTGCATTGAAGTCGCCCCCTATTAGTAGATGGCGACTTCCCAGCTTCCGCCAAACTGCCCGAAGATGCTCCAAATACGGCTCGATGGGCCTGTCCGGCTCGAGGTATGCCGATACAGCTACGATTTCCCAGGCTCGGGTCCGGATCCTCACCACTACGATGTTGTGGGTGGTGAGTTCTGGGCACTGTACGACGTCTAGGTCTTGGTCGAAGACCGCGATAGCGGCTTTTACAGTGCCCTCTCCCTCTTCCGGAGCCTGGAAGATTCTCGACCCTCGGTAGTTACGCATTCTCCGGACAGAACCCACATACGGCTCTTGCAGAAGTGCAAAGGCCGCTCTTGTCCGTGAAGCTCCCTCGAGCAGCTCAGCGGTTGCCAGTTGCTTTCTCTGGAGGTTTGCCTGCAGGATGTTGTATGACTTGATTTCCACCGCGGCGCCTTTAGCAGTAGGCGATTTTAGTCCGCGCTAATGCATCCCATCTGCGCCTTACTGGGCAGTCGGGGCTGAACGCGTTGTGCGCCGCTTCCTCCAGCCCAGCTCTGGTGCAATTGCAGCAAGAGGGAGGCACCTTGGTTCTCACCTCTGGACAATCTTTGCGCAGATGGGGGCCGCCGCAGTGGCTGCAGGATTCCGTCTTGTCTGTACAGAGACGTCTGCCGTGCCCATAGCCCAGACACAGAGAGCATTGGACCAGGGGAGATTGGTCTTCGACCCTGATCCGCTGCATATCTATGTACACAGCAGACGCCCCCGTCAACCTACTCCAGAGGGTGGGGGAAACTCTCGCGACGACGTGGCACATGAGGCTGTTTCGGGCCCGTTTTCTGTATTTTATATCAACTCGGTCATCACCAGCCGCTATATCGGTGAAGAGCTTGGCGTTTTGTGTCCTCAGGGCTTTTACAACGTCCTCATCAGTGTTGTAGCTGAGGACGTCCCTGAGGATTATGAGCGGGTCCAGGTTCTTAGCGTCTTCGACGGTCAGCTGATGTCCTGCCGACTTTAGCTTTTCCCGGACCTTGCTCCGCTCCTCCTCGTTCCTGCAGCTGATGATGACCTTGCTGTCCTTGGCCTTTCTAACCCTGTCGATGCAGTAACCGCCCTCTTTGGCGTTTATTGCGGTGCGGATTTTATCCAGCACCTGCTCACCTGTTTCTTGCTTGTCGCTTGAGGCGACCACAACCGAGTGTAGTGTTGGTCGCGGTGACACTGCGAGCGGTTTTGGTGCCGCCAATACCCCCGCGTATGTGGTCGTCTCCAGCGCCGAGGAGTGTTTAGTCAGGGAGGACTTGAGTTCCTCCATTTTCTCGGTGCTCTCTCTCACTAGTTTACTATGATCCGCCAGTGAGGAGAGCAACCGAGAGTACTCCTCACTGCAGCGTTCGGTCGGCACTGCATCGACAGTGACAGACTGCTCCTTCTTTTTTGGAGCCGGCCCCTTCCCCTTGTCCGCTTCCCCATCCCTCACCATGCGAAAGAGGGTGTCAATGGCCTGGGTGACGTCCTCCTTGATGTCGGTCCGGAGGTTGCGACTTTGGCCAAGCGCTATTTTGGCCTTCGTCACCCAGTTTCTGGCCTCTTGAACCCTGCTGACGGAAGTGGAGGTTTTTGGGCCTTCTTTCGCCCCCGAGAGTGGAGCGGGTGACATGCTCTTTGATTTTGAAACTTTCTTGGGTTTCACAGGGGCGGCAGGTACTGAGCTAGACAAGGGGGTTTGGGCGGCCTCCAGTTCCTCGATACTTCTCCTGACGTTTATCTTCGCTGGTTGAGCTGGGCTCTCTGGTTGGTTTGGCGTGACGTCAGGAGAAGCCTCGCGGTCTGGAAAAACGGTTTGTTTGGTGATGGGCGTGCGAATCCCGAACATAATTTAGCCTGGATGTTGGTTCAAGGAGGAAAGCTGTTGCAGATGGCGGCGTCCGAGCAGCTAGCTGTGTGGGCACCTTAGCAGGGCTACGCTTCTTGCTAAGAAGAAGGGTCCAAAGGTTCCCCTTTTGGCGTCTGGATACTTCACAGAGCTATTGCCGTCGCCTGCTCGTCCTAGTGCAATGCACCATCCAGTGTAAATGGCTGGGTGGTGCGCGAAATAAAATTAGTTAAATCAAATCAAAGTGTGATCAAAAGATCGAATAAAATGGTATAA
>NWSH02000006.1:9242448-9280216 GCA_002382865.2 Heliothis virescens | reverse complement strand
CGCTTCTTGCTAAGAAGAAGGGTCCAAAGGTTCCCCTTTTGGCGTCTGGATACTTCACAGAGCCATTGCCGTCGCCTGCTCGTCCTAGTGCAATGCACCATCCAGTGTAAATGGCTGGGTGGTACGCGAAATAAAATTAGTTAAATCAAATCAAAGTGTGATCAAAAGATCGAATAAAATGGTATAATAATTTATTTTAAGTCCGTCAATTTTAAGTCAAAAGTATTAAAAATTTATACGCAAGATGACCAAGAGTCAAATGTCGAAATATGGGCTGAACGGTATTCAGGGTGTTTTATATGTCTAGCAGCCAATAGGCATATGTGTTAGTCCTATATTAAGTACGAGTATATCTTGTAGGTAGGCCCACATAATCAATCAAACGCAAACACCCCGAGCCGAAACAACTAATTTCGGCAGGTGGAAATCGAAACTGTGATGTAGCGCCACTACTAACTTGCTGTGAATGATCCAGATGTACATATTATGTAAGTATATTTATACGTAATATACTAGTATGTCAGTTCAACTACAATTTAATTTCTATTGTAAGGTGTAGGTTTAGCTTTTGGAGAATATTCTTGGTCTCGTTTCCGTTTCGATAGTCCCACGTTGGGCGCCATATTTTTCAAATTTGTATTTGTTCCTGTATTTTGAAAATGCCATTACTCATTAAATGACTTCGAGGAGCTCTCGATGATTATCGCGCTAAATAACAGCATACGATATTTATTTCTATTTAACTATTTTTTTACTAATTGAATCATGTCTATAAAGAAAATAACAGCATGATTGTCTGCAAAGTATATTCATTAATATCGAGTAGGTACATATAACGCCCGACTCAATGAACTGTAATAATTGCTTTGTTTTCTGTATGTAGAAATATTTCAAAAGAGCCCACGCGCTACTTGATTTGTTCATTGGTTATTATTTTTAAAACTACCTACCTACTATCAATTTATATCAACTCTTCTGTTGGTTTTGCTTAGATTGTAATGTTTTAACCGTTGCCTAGACGGGCAGTAAAATTGTGCAATATTATGATAAAAATATTGTGCAATTAAAATTTTATTCGCAAAGATCATTGCGCAATTTTCTATGTTACCCTTGCACGTCAATTTGCACAATATCGATACATTGCATAGTTATATTGTCCGTCTAGGCACTGCCTTAACCTCAAACGTTGCCGACTGTACCTACCTACTTCAGCCGATTTTATTGAATCTACTCATGCGGAATGTCTCAGTACTGTTGCAAAGCTTAGACTATACTACAGCCTGATAGGAATCGTCTCGCCGTCTATACTTGATACTTACAACTACGGTTCTATATGCAATCCATCTCTACTTGATTTTCCATCTCTCCTTGATTTTCAAGAAAACTGGGGTGCATTTTTTTATGAACAAATGCAAGAAAGTATGAAATATAAAAACAGAAAATAATGAGACGCGAAACGGTCTCGGTGAAACAGATCCCTGAGCACTTGTTATTCCAGACTTGCATTACAGAAATTAGTCTAGAATTTATCCTAGCTTTCTGCCAAAGCTTCTGTCGAAGTCTGTTTCTGTTTTGTGAAGATGCAAACAAGATTTTGTTTTTTGAAGCTGTGTATAAAAATTGTCTGATGATGATATGACATATATGAAATTGAAAATTACTGGGTTTAGGAAAGAGTTACTTTTTTGCCTTTTTGACAAGCAATAAAAAATCGCCATAAACCTAGTAAAGTCAGCTATGTTATGCCTGGCGAAACTAAGTAGAAAAATTTGGTCATACATTATGAATCATGGTCATACTTATAAGAACTGTACTTATAAGTTTGGGCCTGGTTTATTTTTGATTAAGACGCATTTTCCTTTCCTGGAATTTATCTATATAAAATTATTATAACAGTCAGCTCTTTGGTCATACAGAGCTCCCACAACGCAAACCATCTTTCCCAGTACCCAAGATCCCCGGAATTTTCCTATTACCAACCGTCTAGCGGTACGTCAGACTGTCAGGAAAGAAAACAGAACTATACAAACCTTTAAAAACATTCTTTTGTTTCATTAAAACATTCGTTCTTTGATGTTGAACTTTTAATTCTCAGAATATGAAACCAAATCAACGAGAAAGCCATCCCTGCGGCGATTATCATTTTTGACAATACCGCTTGACATTTCCTCAAAAAAATATAAGATCATGTCTGCCCATGAAAAGGTAAAAAATTCGAAAATTAATTAAGTTTTCGCCTTTTAGATCTTAATTCTTTTGTAGAGAAGTTAAAGTTCTCACAAAAATTTCGTTGTTACATTAAAATAAAAAAGAAATTGGTTAATTGAAATTGATTTCTTTTGTTTTGTGATTACCTAAAATCAAGTTTGCTCTATTTTAGAGACTAGTTTAGTCTTTTCAGTACTTTTAGTTTGGGCTACTGAACACCAGAATAATAAAGTTTTTTTTATATGTATATGGGATATTAAGTGATTTATTAATAAACAAATAAATACTTCAACACCATTATTAATAATCTTTAGCTTTGGGCGTTACATTTATTATATTAGTGCTCTGAAGTTTACAAATAAATAAAGTATTACTCTACTTCTTCCTCCAGCAAAAACACATAGGATGTGGTGGAGGGGTTTTTGGAGCTGTCCTATATACCTAATTTTGATGTTCAAAAAGTGCTGTTTTCAGCTTACTATAAATAAATGCTTTTTGATTTTGAGTGGTTAGAATCAAGTATGTATATGTATATGGAGTTTCTTGCCCGTTCTTCTCCATAGGAAGCTACTTTTGGAATGGGCAATTAGAATCAACTTTAGTTATATTTTTTGAGTTTGACTTTGAAGTAGTCGTAATATGGATAAGGTTTCAATAAAGTTTTTTTTTTTAAATCCTTCAGAATGTGGTGATATTTAGGAATATATATTACAATATTACATATAAAATGAATACACAGTCTATTGTTAGTTCACCATACCAGAAATACCTCACCGTCAGAAACCAAATTATACTTCTCTAATAAACATAACAAACAACTTGACTTACAACAATACATATAAAAGCGAGATTAAAAACACTCTGAAACAATGTTCTGGCTGAAACTTCAGTAAGTATATTTACATTAATAAAATTATATTCCACTCTGTAACCACGAAGCACTAGTGAGCACGAGCGTTTGTTTATTTTGTTTGTTATATTCATTTATTTTGTATCAAACAGCTTTTGTTTTGTATGATATTTTGTGTGGCTACAGTACAGTAACTGTAATTTACTTTTGAGACGATTGTTGAACTTTGGCGACACGTTTTGACATATTGAAAGGCAATTATTAGTTCAAGGAAATCAAATATGAAATGTTATTCACTTAAGTTTTATAAAAACCATTTATTGGAGATAGGAAATCATCACATATTTTGTAGGTACCGCTATGGAGTGCACAGGGAGGGAGTGTCAGACTTTTACTGAGTAAAACCTACCGTGTTCCTTCTAGAGCCCTTTGTGAAGACCCGAAGTAACTCTTTTGAACAATTCTGCAGTCCAGGCAATCTTAAGAACCCTTTTTTTCGTATGATTAAGTTTAATAACCTGCTTATTAGCGTAGTCGTCAGCAAAATCGACAGCCTTCCCGGTTTCTTAGTTACTTTGGTGTCAGATGGAGTCCGGAGTTCTGACGGTAGTTCACCTCCATATTTAGTTTAAAAATTCTTAATTTGCGAATATCTTCAAACTAACATGTTGGCCATCTTATAATAGGTACTTGGCAATTGTTTAGTCTGCTGATATAATTACTGTGCCATCATTAGGATCCAAGATGTTTGTGAGCAAATAAATATTTTATAGTCCATCTCAAAGACCGTAAAACGCGTGTTCGCCCGTGTAAGCCCTACGATAATAAAGAAAAGACTAAGAACAAAAAATGTAAACAATAATATAATTTTCACAAAAGATCATTAATTTGAGTGAAAATAGGATGTAAGAAACAAAGCTCATAGCGTAAGCCTCTTTGTTATATATACATTCAAATAATTCGACAAAAGGAAATAATTATCCCTACATACTCATGATTTTTTTTGTCCTTTTTAGGGTTCGTACCCAAAGGGTAAAACGGGACCCTATTACTAAGACTTCGTTGTCTGTCTGTCTGTCTGTCTGTATCGCATAAACCGTGATAGCTAGAAAGCTGAAATCTTCACAAATGATGTATTTCCGTTGCCGCTACAACAACAAATACTAAAAATTAAAAAAATATATTAAGGGGGTCCCATACAACAAACGTGTGAAACCGAAAATTATAATTTTGTTATTCATATTATATTTGTATGAAAAACAAAGTTATTTTTTGCTGCCCGAAAAATGATTGTATTTTGGCTAGTTGTAGGTAGTAGATACGTTCATTTTTAATAGATAATCTGACTCGCACTTCGCCGGTTTTTTATACAAAATTGAGACTCCAGTAATGCTTATGCTGAATATTTTCTTTAACACGTTGAACGCCATGGGTCGTAGACACAATAGAAAATCTATTGTTTGTCACTCACTTAGCGTTCAACGTGTTAAATTACAATTAGATTTTCTATTCATATTCAATGAAGTTATCTAAACTGGAAAGGGTACTTTTATAGCCAGCCGCAGAACGTAATTCCATCATTATTGATACCTTTTTTTTATATAGTATGTGTATAGTATGACCCCTCTTTCGAACAACCCGCAGCCCCGACAGGCTCTGGCCCTAGTGGGCCCCGCAGGGGTTTGCTGACACTCTCTGAGGAACGCGTGGAACAACGCGCGCCGCCGACATGGGCCTGTCGTCTCTTAGGAGACGGAAGGACGATGAGCCACAGTCATTATTGATACCTTATTAGTGGTTATAGAATTAACAGATTAACAGTGTTTAATTTCAGGCTTATCAGCAATATTATTAGAACGTAATTAGTAAGGATACGATTAGTTTGACCTATATCTAGTAAATAATATTGTGACTATTTTGACAGTCCAATCAAAGTTAGTCTAGCTGGATTGTTCATTGTACAGCTGATTAACTTGTCACTCTGCTTTGATGTGACAACGAAATAAACGGACACACTGTTTACTGTACTCACAATATTAGCTGACAAAGCATTAATATGGTTAGTTCGTGAATACTAACTGCGGAATTGAATATTCTGCCTATCTCTGGATTCCTTTACTAGAGATAGGAATTTGACATTAGGTACTTGTATGGAGCTAATGTCAAAATTATATCTCTAGTAAGCAAATCAAGAGATAGATAGGTTATTGGGAACGGCCGTAAATAGATAGATTAGCAGATACAACACAAAGGGTCAGTTTCAGAAGTTTCAGATAGGTATCTGACAATTGTTTTCAACTTGAACTACTTTGACACGATTATGAAATGAAATCTGGAGCTTTATCTGAAACCTGTGAAACGGACCATTAAAATACTTGTAGGTATTATTCAATTTGTAAGATTGACATTCTTGGTCATTCTCATTTATCGTACCTACGAAGAAAACTGTAGTATTTATAATCATCAGTTATAAAAAACTTCATGGAGGATTTAAACAGGTGTCAATCAACAATCAAAACCACAAAACATAAAAAAAAATAAACCAAAACGTCATTCGACAATAACTGACAGTTATCAAAAATGATGTGTCAAAAATTGTAACAAAAAAAAAATATTTGTAAATTACAAAACTCAAAAATTGTCTAAATTTCCAGTGAAATGCCCAACACGAGGCGTCGGAGGTTCTCTGTACAAAATGAGATCGCAAGTAGAGAAAATAAAATGCAAAATGGATTGCAGTCCAGGTACTTATATTTCAGAATACATTAATTTTTTTGGCCTGAAATGCCCCGATAAACCTAGTGAGGGGAAACGGAATACTAGCTGCCCAAATTTTTCCTTACGGCCAAAACTATATACTACCTTATTTAATTTTGAACCTAAAACTATACTTAAATTCGTAATAACTGAAAGCTCTATAGCACTTTTGTACGTAATTTTGAATTAACATTACTTATTACGATTGTTATGTCACCTACTTTAATTTCAAGATCAAAAATGTAAAAATTGGCGTGCCTAATAAAGTATATCTACCTAAGCGGGCCAGCATTATTCGGTACATCTGGGCGTGGGCATAATAACATATACATAACTAACGAACCGACAATGCTTGCCCGCTTACGTGTGTAGCAACCCATAATATTCAATAATTGTTTCTACATTTACCATAAAATATCTTACATAGAAAAATCCTACAATAGGTTTATACTACAGAAAGACGTAACAGGTACCGATATAAGTATGCTAAAATCACATTAAATGGCAAAAAGTAGTTTTTATAACGATGTTCTAAATCATACAAAAAATTACTAGGAGCACTTGCAAAATGCGGAAAGAAAAATCACATCGTTAGTTATGCGGAATAAGAGTAAACAGCAAAAAGTACAAAGCCATGAAAACGAAACCTTCTTTGAATTTCACAATGAAATTTTTTGTATGCAACATGATCCCTTTATAGCCCTACCAGTGTATCCTTTTACTATAAAAATACTTATGACTATTTCTACTTGGAAACGGAGCAGTTACTCATTGATATTGGATTACTCAAAAAATGTGGGAAAAGGGATTGTTTTTTGTATTGTTATGATGTTCATGCAGTTAAATTCTTACTTCCATACTCATAAATGCGAAGATAACTCTGTCTGTCCGGCTTTCATGCTTAAGTAACTGAACCGATTTTTTGGTATTATAATGATTCCCTAGAGTAATAAATGCTATGGCTATTTCTTATCTAGATACGGGAAGTAGTTCCCTCAGAATATAGTTGGAACTCGGGTCACAGCTAGTCAAACATACCGGTACAATGTTGGAGATTTAGGTATTCTGTGTCAGCTACCAAACTAACAAACAAACATGTTTATTTTGCGAGTAGAAATGGAATGGTGTTTTTTCAATCGCATCGTGTTATTTCGCTTTACAGCCACTCCGACCCCGATTCCGAATTAAAAGTGGCCACCAACCTAGGCGCAACAAAGTCCACTAAATCCAAAGTCAGAATGTTCGCCAACAGCTCCAGAAACTCAACCTTAGAAATAGTTGCTGAATGTGATAGTGCATCATCAGTAACAACTATCAGGAAGCGATCATGCACAACAGTGGACAAAGATGTCACTGCCAGTTCAAGTAACATCGCTCTGGAGAATGCAATTAAAACTGCTGAAGATATACTACATTCTGATCGATCAAAAACATCTACAGCGATCGAAACACAGAAGAAAAGAGAAGAAAAGCAACTGAGTAAAGAGGGAACACCGTTGAGAAGAGACAAGCACCCACGTCAACATCGCATTAAAGTTAGAAGCCCTAAACGCCGCATGGCCATCATAGAACAGCAGAATAAAGCTGTCGACAGTAATCGGCGAACAGCAGCCACTGGAGCAATAGATTGGGATACAGAATTCGATTTATGCAGTTCAGAAAATGTTGCTGCTGTAATAGATACGCATGAAGACGACGAGAGAAATAGTACTCACTCTTTGGACGATATGTGCCGAATTTGTCACAGTGGGGAGGCGTTGTCGCCTGAACTCGGCCGTTTGATATCTGCGTGTTCGTGTCGAGGCACCGTTGGTAGGGTCCATGTGAAATGTTTGGAGCGATGGTTGACCGAGTCAGGGAAATCGAGATGCGAATTGTGTGGGACGAGGTATGTGACGCGACGCGTGCATAGGTACGGCGTGCCAAGGGCACTGGTGATGTGGGTGCTGAGCCAAAATGCTAAACAGGTATGTATTATTATATATTATTAACTTGATCAAGAATCAAAAGATGTTAAGATAGATGTAAAGCCATCCACAACTGCTGATTCAATGTAGTTTAGATTTTGAGAATTCTTAGCTGTCACTTCGTATTCAAATCGTGGTTCCTATTGGGGAAAGTATTGTGGCATGATGAAAAACATTCAGTAATTTACCCTTGTTCAATCTCGTAACATTTCAAGTTTTACAACTGTGCGCTTATAAGGGTACTAATAATAACTTATACGCCTAAAATAAGCCATTTTTATTTGCATCGGCCACGCTATGTTGTTTGTTGTATCATTTACCATGTTCCTAATTATTTCAGTAAATATACCAGTAGTATTACTATTTCTAGTTGTATTTATTGGTCATAAAGTTTTCCATTAACCCAATTTTTTGTGTCCTAAGGAAAAAAGTAAACCTCAGCATGTAAATCAAAACAAACAACATCATTACTGCCCCCTATCAATTCTAATAAATCTTTATTAGTATCGTGACATGGTTTTGTGGGTTGTTGACGATTCACATCAATTTTGGGGTAGCCTAGTTTTACCCATATATTATACAGGTTATTGCCATTTTTTTCATAAAGTAACGACAACTTTGATTACAGTCAATGTCAGTGTCGCGACAACTTCTTAGAAAAAATACCTGAAAATCTTTAAATTAACTAAAGTAACCGAAACTTTTACAAGCGCTGATCAATAAACTCAAAGTTTGACAATCCGTGATACTACTGTAGTTCTAATATTTTGTTCTTCTAAGTGATGGCAGAAAGTCCCACCATCAGTCATCAGTCCAAATAAAACTTATCGATCCACTTCTACTTATTTCCTGTCCTTTATAATTTTTACTGGAATTCCATATTATTCTTTTGTTCCAGCTAATGGTGGACAGTCTTGGTATAATGCTAATGTCTCCTCTCGCGGTCCTAGCCGCGTGGTTATCAGGCCGCACCTTAGCCGGTCTCATGACACAGGAGAGCCATGTGACACCTTGGCCTCTAGCCTCGACCTTCGTGCTGGCTTGCATGACGCTTGTAAGTGAAATGACTGTACGTGGTTACAAAAAACAGGGAGTATAAGTAGCTATAGCAAATTATATAGTTGAATACAGTCCTTAGAAGTAATCTGGTTTTGGGTACCCAAAAGTCACCTACGAAAGTTTGTACGTGGTAGTTAGCCCAGTCACCTTCATTCTACTCGGCAATAACTCGCGATCGTGCCACTATACGTCCTAAAGTATAGTAAGTAGATATTGTATCGTTTTTAGTGCTTAGATTACCGTGACTGGTTGGTGCGTCGGAGCCACGGTGTCAACTCGCCGAGAACTCTAAACTGGGTGATTAAATTTGGTCATTGTGATAGGATTATCGCATTTAGGCACTCCAAGTAAAACACTGGTTCTCGTGCATCTGGTTAGAATGGAAAGCGATCTTAACATAGTTGGAAAAAGGCTAGGCGGCTGATGATGCGAAAATGAAAAAGATATAGAAGGTTAGAAGTTAGGTTAGAAGAAAAGGTTTCATTAGGATATTTGTGTGAAAAGACAACGTCAATGACGATGTTCAACTGACTTTCCAAACAAAGGAGCTTCTGAATTTCTGAGTTTGTATGTGTTTCTTTCTAGGTATGCTACTACTGCTGGATAGTATCAGCAGCTACTAGGCACGCCTTAGGTTGGTGGATATGGTACCGCTCCCAATACGAAGTGAGACTGCAACTGCAGGAAAACGACGAATGACTGGCACAAAAAAAAATTAAGAGTATAAATTATTTTTTATATAAGTAAGTTACCCAAATCATTTGTTGAAATTTTTAATAAATATTGTTGCTACATAAAATTAATTTTATTTTTAATCTCTGGGAAAGTAAAGGGCTTTTCATTTTTGTCTTCTTTTTATAATAATTTATTAATTTGAAATGAGAAGTATTATTCATTTCACATAAATTAAAACACGGCAGTTATTGAACTAAAATAATAATTTTGCATTTATGAGCTACAAAGCGCAATACAAATAATAATATAAATACTCCAGTTATCTTAAAATTTTAACCTCTAGAATCATTTGTCTGTGTAATTTAAAAATGTATAAGCTTTGTAAACCTCAAAGAGTACAAAAGTCGTTTTGACTAGACAAAGACTTAAAATTTGCCTAAGACAAGTGCCAATCTTAACGTAACTTTTAATTTAAAAGCTAAAATCACAAGTTCTAGGAAAACTTGCAAAGACAACCTTTTAACCTTTCGCGTATTATTTTTAACCTTTCTTTCTTTTAATGTGATTTTAATCTGCTAAATTGATAGGCCATAAAATTGAAAAAACAATACAAAGAATAAACACGTAGGAATAAGTTAAAAATGCATTTCGGTATTTTTGACAGCTACTTTCTTAGAATATTGTAAAAGCATCTTCCTATATAACTATACTACATTCATATTTTAACATCATTTGTGTTAAAACTATGTGGCGTTTTAAACCTGTACCTACTTAAAGGCTGTATGCAGCAATAAAAATGGTAGCCAGGGCTGATCGACCAGCGTTTATCAACGCTGGTCCATTCTGTAACAGTTACATAGTAAGCAGATTGAAGCAACGTAAAGCAAGTGTACAGAATGGACCAGCGCCGATATGCACTACAGACGACAATAGGTTAACCTACTTGAATCCGTCAATTTTTACCAATTGAACATTAACCTTCCACTAGTGTGATAAGGTTGAAAATCTATTGTAGAAAATTTGACAGTTTGATGTATGGCTCCCAGCTTTCTTTCTGCATACAGCTATACAGAGTTGATAAAACCACCCAAAACAAATTAGTTCTTTATAGAGCTGACATCTTCAAGGAAGTGTGGCCATCTTCTGATCTCGTTGTACAGCTTCCTTCCAGGGCTCTCAGTAGCAATAAGTTGTCGGTGTCCAACTATGTGGTAGTTTTCACTGAGGTGGCCATTTTGTACGCCACAGCGGAGCAACGCCTTCAATGCATCTAATGATGCTCTTGTTGGCGTGTCATCTGAAATTAGAAAATTATTTAACGTTTTATTTATTTTCTATTGGAATAATGTGTAAATTGTGGTCGGCTAAATCAAAGCGCCTGCTTCTCAATTATGCGGTATGAGTATGCAGGTTCGATTCCAGGTCAGGGAAGTACAAATGCAACTTTTCTTATACACATGTAAATTCTGATAAGTATATCCTGGATACTAATAACTGATAAAAGATGAAGGAAAACATTTCGAGGAAACAGACTATAACATCTGGAATCACCAACAAGCATTCAGCATGCGTGGTGACAGTTAATCCTCGGTGTGGGAGAGGAAGCAGAGGTGGGAAGATAAAAAACCGGCCAAGTGCGAGTTGGACTCGCGCACGAAGGGTTCCGTACCATTATCTATAAAAAAGAACGTATCTATTACCTACAACTAGCCAAAATACAATCATTTTTCAGACAGCAAAAAAAAACTTTGTATTTCATTTAAATTTATAGATAACAAAGTTATAATTTGCGGTTTCACACGTTTGTTGTATGAGGACCCCCTTAATTGTTTTTTTTTAATATTTAGTGTGAAAATTTCAGCTTTTTAGCTATCACGGTTAATAATTTAGAGAAAATAGTATCTCAAATACACTACAATCTTCCACAGTCTAAACCCAGACTATTATAAAACATTTAATTCGACCAACTTTCAAGTCATTACAGAAGTTTATGTTGCCATTGAAGTCGAGTGCAATTAAAATTTTCACGTCAAGGGAACGTGTTACAGTGCATTCGAATTTATTGTGTTCATTAGTAACTCGCGGATGTGGGAAATGCCTGCTTTGTTCCCGTTTATTGGTTAAATAAAAGTGTTTTAGTAAAAATTATAAAGCACTTTTTGTATTTACGGATGTTTTATTTTATAAAATTGGATGAGCCGTAACTGTGTGTGTAAATGAGAACATGAAAATATTTTTTTTAGCTTTATAGCTAAAATGTGAATAAAACAAAATAACCACTTCACGTTGTTCAAGTCGTGATGGCCTAGTGGGTAAAAGCACCAAGCTCTCAAGTACGAGTGTGTTGGTTCGATTCCAGGTCAGGCAAGTACCAATGCAACTTTTCTAATGGCTGATTGAAGGTGAAGGAAAACATCTCGAGGAAACCTGGTCTACAAAGTCTGAAATCACCAAGCCACTTTGAGCAAGCGTGATGATTACGTTCAATCCTTCTCTGTGTGAGAGGAGGCCTGTAGCCAGCATTGGGACGATAAAACGGCTAATGAAGAAGAATGAAGAACCACTTCACCCGCTTCATACATCACCTCTGCACACAAGCTTTACTTATAACTTGAAGAGGGATAACAAAACTTACTGTTATAGTTTCCTATGAAAGTGATGCCAATAGATCTACTGTTGTATCCATAAGTATGGGCACCGACATGCAACCACCCTGTACCTTCATAGATTTTGCCATTACCACCTACAATAAACCTGGAATGAGGAAATAAATGCAGTTATAGAAAAAATACAGTTATACAATAAATACAGTAAAAAAAAAACACTAGCTTCTGCACGCAGTTTCGTTCGCGTCCCGTAGGAAATAATACGCGTGCTCGGATAAAAAGTAGCGTATAGCCTTCTTCGATAAATATGCTAAAAGAACTCTTAACTGTTTGTCTTGTGGTAGATACTGATGATGTAGTTTTAAAGAGATTGAATATGACGTTATGGGAATTTTTAGTTGTAATTATGAGAACTCATGCATATAGAAATTTTGAAATGTCAGTGACTCGTCTGTCAGTCTATTACACTTTCACGGCAAACATAAATAGTACTAGACCCTAAGGAAGGACATAGGCTACTTTTTATTCTAATGCAGGAAATATTCTCTCGGGACGTGAGTGAAGCCGCGGGAAAAAGCAAGCGAGTTATAAAATACAAGCTGTTCTGTGTAATATTCGCGTTCGGGGCAACTTATTTTTGTCTTGTAATCATCCTTCTGGCTACAACTGGTCCAGCTGTTCGGGCTTGATTCAATGACCAGAAAATTCAGGGGTTAATTTTTTTACTAAACTAAAAAAGATTAGGCTGATTGCTCCATATTTCTTAACTCCTAGATGTGTAGCTCTCATCATACTAAAATGTACGTAGTAGAGAGAAGCTCAGAATTTTGTCGACCTCCCGTCTCGTGTTTCGAAGCAATTTCCTCTATTAGCTAGCCGCTACCTGACGCTTGGGGTAACTAGTTTAATTATTTAAGCGACGTCGAAAAAGACGACTTTACCGGTTAACTACTACGTTACCCACACAAATCTGTTTTTTGCATGAAATTTAATCAATGCGATGGTTTTCCCTGAAAAACTAAGTAAATTACCAACAGTTAAAATTTACAGGTTTATTACAAACGTAAAAGTATGAATGTGTGGGTGAGTTTGTGCTACTTTTTCATGAAAAATTACTGAACTGTTTTCGATGGAGCTTTAAAGCAGTGTAGCTCATTACATCATAATAATATAGGCTACTTTTCTACAGTTTGTGAAAATTCCCNTGAACGTATCTATTACCTACAACTAGCCAAAATACAATCATTTTTCAGACAGCAAAAAAAAACTTTGTATTTCATTTAAATTTATAGATAACAAAGTTATAATTTGCGGTTTCACACGTTTGTTGTATGAGGACCCCCTTAATTGTTTTTTTTTAATATTTAGTGTGAAAATTTCAGCTTTTTAGCTATCACGGTTAATAATTTAGAGAAAATAGTATCTCAAATACACTACAATCTTCCACAGTCTAAACCCAGACTATTATAAAACATTTAATTCGACCAACTTTCAAGTCATTACAGAAGTTTATGTTGCCATTGAAGTCGAGTGCAATTAAAATTTTCACGTCAAGGGAACGTGTTACAGTGCATTCGAATTTATTGTGTTCATTAGTAACTCGCGGATGTGGGAAATGCCTGCTTTGTTCCCGTTTATTGGTTAAATAAAAGTGTTTTAGTAAAAATTATAAAGCACTTTTTGTATTTACGGATGTTTTATTTTATAAAATTGGATGAGCCGTAACTGTGTGTGTAAATGAGAACATGAAAATATTTTTTTTAGCTTTATAGCTAAAATGTGAATAAAACAAAATAACCACTTCACGTTGTTCAAGTCGTGATGGCCTAGTGGGTAAAAGCACCAAGCTCTCAAGTACGAGTGTGTTGGTTCGATTCCAGGTCAGGCAAGTACCAATGCAACTTTTCTAATGGCTGATTGAAGGTGAAGGAAAACATCTCGAGGAAACCTGGTCTACAAAGTCTGAAATCACCAAGCCACTTTGAGCAAGCGTGATGATTACGTTCAATCCTTCTCTGTGTGAGAGGAGGCCTGTAGCCAGCATTGGGACGATAAAACGGCTAATGAAGAAGAATGAAGAACCACTTCACCCGCTTCATACATCACCTCTGCACACAAGCTTTACTTATAACTTGAAGAGGGATAACAAAACTTACTGTTATAGTTTCCTATGAAAGTGATGCCAATAGATCTACTGTTGTATCCATAAGTATGGGCACCGACATGCAACCACCCTGTACCTTCATAGATTTTGCCATTACCACCTACAATAAACCTGGAATGAGGAAATAAATGCAGTTATAGAAAAAATACAGTTATACAATAAATACAGTAAAAAAAAAACACTAGCTTCTGCACGCAGTTTCGTTCGCGTCCCGTAGGAAATAATACGCGTGCTCGGATAAAAAGTAGCGTATAGCCTTCTTCGATAAATATGCTAAAAGAACTCTTAACTGTTTGTCTTGTGGTAGATACTGATGATGTAGTTTTAAAGAGATTGAATATGACGTTATGGGAATTTTTAGTTGTAATTATGAGAACTCATGCATATAGAAATTTTGAAATGTCAGTGACTCGTCTGTCAGTCTATTACACTTTCACGGCAAACATAAATAGTACTAGACCCTAAGGAAGGACATAGGCTACTTTTTATTCTAATGCAGGAAATATTCTCTCGGGACGTGAGTGAAGCCGCGGGAAAAAGCAAGCGAGTTATAAAATACAAGCTGTTCTGTGTAATATTCGCGTTCGGGGCAACTTATTTTTGTCTTGTAATCATCCTTCTGGCTACAACTGGTCCAGCTGTTCGGGCTTGATTCAATGACCAGAAAATTCAGGGGTTAATTTTTTTACTAAACTAAAAAAGATTAGGCTGATTGCTCCATATTTCTTAACTCCTAGATGTGTAGCTCTCATCATACTAAAATGTACGTAGTAGAGAGAAGCTCAGAATTTTGTCGACCTCCCGTCTCGTGTTTCGAAGCAATTTCCTCTATTAGCTAGCCGCTACCTGACGCTTGGGGTAACTAGTTTAATTATTTAAGCGACGTCGAAAAAGACGACTTTACCGGTTAACTACTACGTTACCCACACAAATCTGTTTTTTGCATGAAATTTAATCAATGCGATGGTTTTCCCTGAAAAACTAAGTAAATTACCAACAGTTAAAATTTACAGGTTTATTACAAACGTAAAAGTATGAATGTGTGGGTGAGTTTGTGCTACTTTTTCATGAAAAATTACTGAACTGTTTTCGATGGAGCTTTAAAGCAGTGTAGCTCATTACATCATAATAATATAGGCTACTTTTCTACAGTTTGTGAAAATTCCCTTGGGATGCGGCCAGATGCGGCTCAAACCACGGGTTCAAAATAAGCCCGCTAGTCTATCGATATCGGTAAGGCAATAAGACCCTATTTATCCACCTACATAAAATAGTTCATCAACTTTCCAACTGTCCGTAATCTTACAATCTACCTGTGGAGTTTAATAATCTATCTACGTGTTGATTCGCTTAGTATATAATTAATTTTGCATTAGCTCCACATCACATCGTCAAATTCCTATCTCTAGTAATCAAATTCAAAGATAGGCTATTGAAATCCGCCTTTAAAAAAATCCTTCAGAACTTACGAAGAAGCTATATCCCAGTAACCCAAATTATCCATGTGGTTAGTCTGTATCGCCCTCACGATCTCAGCACATCTGGCGTTGTTGGTGCAGGTGGAAGTCACTGTGTGCTGGATGATGACCAGGTCCACTGGCCTTGGGAGATACTCCACGTGCAGAGGAGTTAGACCATCCCATCCTGCTTTGGAGACCACGCCACAGTCTGGAGAGAAATGGAAACAAGTTTAGGACCTGGTTCTATTTATTCTTGAGTAGATATTGAATGATTATTCATTGTTAAGAATTTTCTCTTGTAAGAGTCAGTTTCAAAGGTTCCAGATATAGTTTTAGATAGCTATCTGACAGATAATGCCGTAGAAAAGTAGTCAGAATATAGCTATCTAGAACTCTCTGGCTCTGTGCCCTAGCTCTCTTACTAACTAATGCTATAAATGAGATTGTAAGTTTGTTTGTTCGTGTGTCCGCTTCAACGATAATTTGGCTGAACTGATTGAGATGAAATTTGATTATGGTTGTACTGTACGTTAAGTAGTACCACCAGACCAATAAAGCTGATATACATATATGATATATGTATATGTTTATATACTTAAAATGCATCGTATTCAATTAAATAAAACAAAAATAATATAGCTTCAATTCCATACTTAAGTTTATTGACCCCATATTCTAACGGGATATTATTCGCTTTTTAACCCTTTGAAGTATCTACTTACTAAGTTAAATTCCTTCAGAGAAAATTCAAAACGTTGTTTTTCAATATTATTCAAAGAAAAACTTACCTCCATAAACAGTTTCAAAGATAACAAAAAACGTAAAAATACTACAAAATATCTTCATATTTATTCAGTTAATGCAACTTCACTCTTCAATGTTTAAATAAACACTAACTTAAAAGTACTGGGAGACCTAAGCAATGAACCTTATACATATAAGAACAATCCTCAAGCCGTCCTTTTCTGACTCTAAGTGGGGCGAAAGAGATGTCAATACTTGACATGTTGTCCAGTTGTTTAATGATTCACGCGCGTAAAAGTTTTCTGTATGAGGTTCCGTACATTTATCTAATTATTTAAATTATGAAATCGACGTAGTGTTCTAATTAATTGGTAGTAAAGTTTAGTTTATATAAAAACTGTAAAAAGTTTGCTATCTAAGTCTAATTTAAATAATTACTAGCAAAACAGATGCAATTGAGAAATCTTTTAGTTTTGATTACTTGAATAAGTTCAAATAGAAAATTCCTTAAGAGTAATAATTAAAAAAATATATCCGGGCTAAAACTTTTATTTTTATCTAAAGGCTTTCTTTTTTATATTTTTATTAATAGTACTCCCACGTAAGGTTATAAAAATAAGTTGGAAAAACTGCCAAAGGCCGTGACTGACCAAATCTCTATACGATCTCTTTGAAACCTTCCCTAAATCTATTTGAAATCGGTGTTTGACCCGAAGCTGGCGAATAAGCTTTTTATGTCACTATTTGAAGCTTAACCAGACTTTTTTTGCTCAAATATATTTTTGTCTTGCTTTCTAAGTCAATTTTAATACAGATTCCTGGACGAAATTAGATATATTTTTTTTAATATAAGTAAGTCTTGCTTTATTAGTTAAATACAGTTTTTTTTTATTAAAATTGACTTGTTAATGAAAGTCACAAACTGATTGATTATTTTAAAAAGATTTCCGATTTTTTAATAAAAAAATCATTATCCAACTCCATCTCATGACATAATGCACTTTTTAAATTATTTTTAATAGTGTTTTTCTCGCATCGTCAACGTCTTATCAGCAAGTATTATATCAATGGTTCCATGGCCATTAATTATTTACTACGGAACCCTAACACTTCGATCGCATGTTAATTTCTGCTTGTTTATTTGGAAACGGGGATTCCTTTACAAACTATAAACATTACATTTATCTTAACCAAGTTATCGTCGCCGTAACAAACAAGTTAATTTCAGGAATTTAATATCATTAACTGGTAGGTACTTTACCTTAGACTAATTGGTACTGATGATGGTGCGTTGGGAATGCCTAAGTACAGCAATGGATATCATCCAACTTAGGCATACTTATATTGAGTGACTGGTAATTCTAATCTCTCTCCGGTCGTGTCAGATTGCCATCCCGTCGGGTTGTGAGAGTGAGGGAAAATAGGGAGTGCACCTGTGTCTGCGCAAATGCTTGTACTCTATAATATGTCCTGCGCAGCTGGCTGCTCTCCTTATATGAGAACAGCCACCGTGGCCGGCAATCGGCTAGATCGCCATCATACTGGTAATAAGTGACCTATACTTGAACACGTAATTGTACTCACGATAAAAAACTTTCCCAAAAAAAAGTCTTATTCTCAATAGTGTAAGCACAATAACATAACAGCTGTTCCGATCTTTGAACTTTGTGTTTGTTTGTTTAAACTAATGAGTTAAAAGTTTATTTCGTAAAGTTGTTTAAATATATAGATATACTTTATTAAGTACACCAATTTTTTCATTTTCGATCTTAAAACTAATTAAAGTACGTGATATAATGGACGATCTCATTGCGAAGAGCGATCTCTTCCAGACAACCTGAAGATATATTGAGACAAGAAGGAAATATCGGTCACTAATTGACAGTCACCCTTTATATGGTGTGACCATTCATGAACCGAATAGGTCCTGTTTGGAAGAGAAAAAGTCTAGGGTCAAGGATAAAATCCAGACAGTTTAAGATAGGAAAAATAAAGTCATTGCCACTGTTGAAAGATAAACAATCACAACAAAAAGTTTTTTCTGTTGTTGTGTGTTGTATTATTTATGTTGTCTAGCCGAATCGACAATTTAATGTGATGGTACCCTATCGGTATACTGTAGTACTTTCAAACCCAAGAATATTCGCTCCGATCGTATGGTCGTTATCGCACGTGTTTGCACATATACAATACAGTTTTTTTGCCGTGTGGAATGTATCACGGATAGAAAAACTGAGCATTAATACATTCTACTTATTTTAACCAGACAGCAATTCAAATCGCGAATCAACTGCAATTATTCGTAACTTTTTTTGGACAGAAAATATCAATCCTTCGCAGCGTGATCGTGAGTCAGACTCTTATGAAATCCACCATTTTCTTTGTGCCTTTTGCGTACTATTGCCGCGGTAACTCTTTCACACAATCCCGCAGCCCCGGTAGTTTTCATAGCTAAAAGTCGTGTAATCGTGTATATTCTATCTCGTGGACATCAGGTGAAACCAATAGATTTACTTTCCTCAGGGATAAAAGCATAATTAAAAGTAGGCCAATTAGATTAGCACTTTTTCTCGTCAAAAACAAAAGACGACACTCTTAAAGGCCTCCTTTCACCTTAATACTACGAACTAACGAAAATTCAAAAGCTTATTTCAACCCTTCTCCGCTCAGTTTTACTTTGGTGAATTCAGGGCCTATCTTGTCGTTTAAAAGTCTTTGTTATGACTATGTAAACAGAATAACAAACATGGCCGATGCAATATGTACCTAGCTAGTACTGCAAGAGTGCGACATGAACTCGTGCTACTTATCACACGCTATCCGGTCAGAGGGTCAACGAATACCTTATCAATTGAGAACAAAACAAACTAGTTTATTTGTGTTATTATTTTAATTACTTGGTACAATTATTGGGTTCGAAATAGGGACTGGAATCAATCAAATCCATATTCATATTTTATTTTATTACATTCACTAGCCGTTTTCCCGCGGTTTCACTCGCATCCCGTGGGAATTACTGCCCGTACGCGGATAAAATATAGCCTATGTCACTCGTGGATAATGTAGCTTTCGAATGGTGAAAGAATTTTNCTAGATCGCCATCATACTGGTAATAAGTGACCTATACTTGAACACGTAATTGTACTCACGATAAAAAACTTTCCCAAAAAAAAGTCTTATTCTCAATAGTGTAAGCACAATAACATAACAGCTGTTCCGATCTTTGAACTTTGTGTTTGTTTGTTTAAACTAATGAGTTAAAAGTTTATTTCGTAAAGTTGTTTAAATATATAGATATACTTTATTAAGTACACCAATTTTTTCATTTTCGATCTTAAAACTAATTAAAGTACGTGATATAATGGACGATCTCATTGCGAAGAGCGATCTCTTCCAGACAACCTGAAGATATATTGAGACAAGAAGGAAATATCGGTCACTAATTGACAGTCACCCTTTATATGGTGTGACCATTCATGAACCGAATAGGTCCTGTTTGGAAGAGAAAAAGTCTAGGGTCAAGGATAAAATCCAGACAGTTTAAGATAGGAAAAATAAAGTCATTGCCACTGTTGAAAGATAAACAATCACAACAAAAAGTTTTTTCTGTTGTTGTGTGTTGTATTATTTATGTTGTCTAGCCGAATCGACAATTTAATGTGATGGTACCCTATCGGTATACTGTAGTACTTTCAAACCCAAGAATATTCGCTCCGATCGTATGGTCGTTATCGCACGTGTTTGCACATATACAATACAGTTTTTTTGCCGTGTGGAATGTATCACGGATAGAAAAACTGAGCATTAATACATTCTACTTATTTTAACCAGACAGCAATTCAAATCGCGAATCAACTGCAATTATTCGTAACTTTTTTTGGACAGAAAATATCAATCCTTCGCAGCGTGATCGTGAGTCAGACTCTTATGAAATCCACCATTTTCTTTGTGCCTTTTGCGTACTATTGCCGCGGTAACTCTTTCACACAATCCCGCAGCCCCGGTAGTTTTCATAGCTAAAAGTCGTGTAATCGTGTATATTCTATCTCGTGGACATCAGGTGAAACCAATAGATTTACTTTCCTCAGGGATAAAAGCATAATTAAAAGTAGGCCAATTAGATTAGCACTTTTTCTCGTCAAAAACAAAAGACGACACTCTTAAAGGCCTCCTTTCACCTTAATACTACGAACTAACGAAAATTCAAAAGCTTATTTCAACCCTTCTCCGCTCAGTTTTACTTTGGTGAATTCAGGGCCTATCTTGTCGTTTAAAAGTCTTTGTTATGACTATGTAAACAGAATAACAAACATGGCCGATGCAATATGTACCTAGCTAGTACTGCAAGAGTGCGACATGAACTCGTGCTACTTATCACACGCTATCCGGTCAGAGGGTCAACGAATACCTTATCAATTGAGAACAAAACAAACTAGTTTATTTGTGTTATTATTTTAATTACTTGGTACAATTATTGGGTTCGAAATAGGGACTGGAATCAATCAAATCCATATTCATATTTTATTTTATTACATTCACTAGCCGTTTTCCCGCGGTTTCACTCGCATCCCGTGGGAATTACTGCCCGTACGCGGATAAAATATAGCCTATGTCACTCGCGGATAATGTAGCTTTCGAATGGTGAAAGAATTTTAAGATCGGTTCAGTAGTTTTTGAGCCTATTCATTACAACCAAACAAACAAACAAAGTTATCCTCTTTATAATATTAGTATAGATAAGTAAAGGTCCTTTTTTGTGGGAAATCTTCCAATGACCCCTCCCGCTGTGGATGCAGTGGGAGGAAATGTCAGACTGTTACCGACTTAAACCCACCTGTGTTCTTTTTGAAGCCCTTTGTGAACCAGAGCCGCGGTAACTGTTTCGTACAAGTACCTACCCACTCCCGAAAAGGTCGACGCCTATCTAAATGAAATAGATATTTTGAATTTGAAAGACATAGTATTGCCGAGCTTTATCGACATTTTTTTTTAATAGCCTTTTTTATTGTCCCACTGCTGGGCACAGGCCTCCTCTCACACGGAGAAGGATTGAGCATTAATCACCACGCTTGCTCAATGCGGGTTGGTGATTTCAGACTTTATAATCCAGATTTCCTCAAGATGTTTTCCTTCACCTTTTATCAGCCATTGGTGTCTAAGATATACTTAGAAAGTACAGTCAACGTCCAAAAGTCCAGTGCCACCACTATGGCTATTATCGCGTGCACTATTCGGGCCGCAGCGCTTATACACACACGCACACGCATATTTATCCGTGTGAGTGATGTTCCAACGCTACAAAAATAACATGTTGGGTAGCATGTAGCATCGCCACGAGTAGTTAATAGATGTAGTCAATGCTAGACAAGGATGTCAATATCAGTAACCTATTTTTAAGTGTCACACCCCGCGCGTATACTAATGCAAAATTTTGACGTCTTAACGTAAGCTACCATAGCTAGGTCGGTAACGAGGCTGCGCTAGCAAATATGATTGGGATAGGTGTGAGTTCGAATCCAAGGTTTGGACTTAGGGTCTAATAAGTAGTAAATAAGGAATAGTAATTATATAAGCGGTCAGTATTAAGTATATAAGCATCAGTATATAATGTAAGAAACGTATATAAATTATATATTATTTATTTTATATATAATGATTAATTATATATAATGGTCATCATTGTTAGTCATTTTTGTTAAATTGTTTTGAAAAAATGGTTATTACAATAAATATATTATAAAGGTAATTAATTTTTATTAAATGATAATAAATAAAACAAATGTTGAACTTATGGTAACATTGTAATATATTTTACATAAAAGAAATCCTTTACACTTATGTTATTATTATAAAAACTAATTTTAGGTTACATTCCAGACATGATGAAAATTCTGAGGTTATAGCTTAATTATTCATTTTCTCAATGAAAAGAGGATTGAAGCTTAACCACAGTATGAATACTAATATAAATTCTAATTTGTTAAACTTACGGCCGCTATGTCCTGACACAAAATTACCCTACCTGTTTCGAATTTTTAAAATTTTACATAACATTGTTCAACACTTCCACATTATTGACACTGTTGGGTCGCGTTGAAATAAAACTTAATTCACCAGGCCCTTAAGCACTTATCCACTCCCACATATTCACACATGTTTAGCTGGCGTTCGGTGATGAAGACCTTCGTCATAGTCTGCGGCGATCGGAGCGTGCTGATGTGCCGAACTCATG
Organism: Heliothis virescens; assembly: GCA_002382865.2. NCBI lineage: Eukaryota > Metazoa > Arthropoda > Insecta > Lepidoptera > Noctuidae > Heliothis > Heliothis virescens. The sequence goes on along the minus strand of NWSH02000006.1, from coordinate 9,257,494 downwards.
CGCAAAACGCCTTGTTGAAACCATTCGTCTTATATTCAGCTACCATATAACGTCGCTGAGGTAGGCTAATAAGACGTAATCTTCCACTCCTATCACGACTTTTCAGACTACCATCTTCCTCAAATCTCTTCACCCAACGCCTAGTAGTCTCTCTCTAAAAACAACAATATATACTTATTACACACTTGCAATAAGCAATTGATCTATTTTATAAGTATCATCACATTATATTAGAAAAAATACTTACGCATAAGCCGGTTTTTATTCGATATTTGAGATATAATTTCGATATTTAAGACCATCCGAATATAGGGCCACAATATTTGACTTGGCTTCAATACTAATATTAGCCTGCATAACGAATACAAAAGAATATCGCATCAAGATAACACAAACGCTCGTAACTGTGTTCATCAACAACAGCGAATACCGGAATAATTTATGTGACTAGAAAAGTTGTTAAAAAATATGAGGATAGATTTAAAGTGAATTTATCATAATCTACCCTCATATTTTAATAACGACGCGACGCTAAGGCTGATTTTAGAGTCACGCTTACCGGGCGCTGACCGTCAGCGCCGACAACCGAAAATGTATGAAATTCTAGGAAGCGTTTTTGAATAACGCGTAGCTCTCAGCGCGGACAATGTTCAGACAAAGTACGCGCGTAGCTATCAGGGCCGATAGTCAGCGTGACTCTAAAATCAACCTTAGGATTAAAAATTAAGAAGGTCGTAAGTACCACTAATATTGCTATGCAATTGTTTTTTGAAACTGGTAGTCCACTTATGATTGCTACTGTACATACAAACTTAGAAAAGTTGCATTAGTATTTGCCTGACCTGGAATCGAACCCACACACTCATACTTGGGAGGTTGGTGCTTTACCCACTAGGCCACCACGACTTTTATATCGACAATTTATTTTACGTTATAGTATATAAGACTACGTTCATCAGCTTTAGCCACAAATTAAAATGCTATAGATAGATCAAGTTAAACTGCGTTCAAAAGTTTAATTTATCTCATTCACTTTAATTAAATGTTATAGATGTCGCTAGTTGGGTATAATAACACTGGAATAGAAAATAAAACGGGTAATACATTATTTGAAATTTTATTCACATATTTTATAAGTTACTGATCAATTCATTTTGGATTTTTTTAATCATTAAGCAAGTAATATATATCAAACTACAATGAAATAAAATTATATTTATATATTATTTATTTTTTGTAAGAATATAAACGAAGTTTTAAGTTGCGCATTTCGTAATGTCTAATATAGAAACCGTATTACATAATTTTTTATTTTTATTTTTTTTATTTAAACCTTTATTATCAGGCAACCATGGCCCATAGATAAATACCTTAAACTAACATATATATGTAATATACAAAATGAGGTCATTGAACTCGTCTTGGATAATATTATCTAAACTACCGGCATAAGTACTTACATTATATCATATGCATAAATAATTGTATCATAAACATTTTGTTTTGTATTTTATACAATAATAATTAACTAATAATAGCATCAAGTATTTTATTACACCAATAAATTATTTAAAACATCAATATTATTGTTATTTACACTTCCAACTACTAATGGGAACAAGAACACTATACTCACATAAGGATTATTTTTACAACATTTTTTAATTAAAAAATATATGTTTTATTTAAAAAAATATTTTTTCAAACTGATATGGCTCACTGTCTAATCGGTTACTGACATTATAATTTTTGGTTTATTTAAATTATACATAGACAAAATGGGTACAATACATACATTAAGGGAATAAATTCATATTAAAATAAAAAAAAAACACTTCTTATCCTTTACCAACACTACTTTCGGTCAAAAAAGTTTTAAGTCAAAGTTTCACGTACTTCAGTCCATCTCACAAGTATATCCTTATACAGCTACTTATAGCTACATCGTGAATTCCTGGACATGATCTGCCTGTACACTCAGACAGAACTGATTTATTTTCCAATTGTAAATTCATTTCCACCAGTGTGTATTGTGACGCACACAAGTGTTTCTTCTGGTCTAAAGAACAAATTAAGTGCGAATGTTTCTAAGATGTCCGCGAACATGCAACCTTTGTGCGCGAATATACTAGTTGTGGACTCGCTAACAATTATGGTGGAATCTCTCCATACAGTTCTGGAACAGTTGCGAAGAATAATGAAATAGATCTTCTTTCGTCTTCTGTGAATTCTTATCCAAGCTTTGTATAATCTACATAGGTAACTAAAGTCTTCTCTTCAGTGGTATCTTATACTACTTAAATCCACGTGTATATGTGATAAATTATTTTCACCTGAAACCAAAACAAGAAGGTTATATTAATGCCATTTGCTGTATTAAGTTTACATAATTAGGTAGTAAATTATAGGTAGGTCGAAATCGCTTTGTGGGTTTTAGAAACCTTCATCAAGCAGCCCGGAGTCTGGTAGTTGGTGATTGATGACACCCGTGCATCGGAGAGCACGTTAATGTCGGCCCTGCGCCTGATCTCTACCTATCCGATCGTGTCAGATTGCTGTCCCATCGGGTTATGAGAGTGAGGGAATAGGGAGTGCACCTGTGTCTGCGCAAATGCCTGTGCACTATAATATATCCTGCGTACCTGTCTGATCTCCTTATGAGAATAGCTGTCTTGGCTGACAATTGGCTAGGATGCTATTATTATCCCTTGGTGACACAGGCTATATTTTATCAAAGAAGAAGAACAAATTTCCATGAAATGCGAGTAAAACCGTGAGAAACAACTAGTCAATATAATACAGTTAGAACGATTCCTAACGTCTTTTATACAAAAATACCACTAGTTTCTACGCAGAGTCTGTTAAAGATCACATGGCGAAAACCGGTCGGGTAAATTTTTTACTGATGATCTGTAGAATGATGCAATAGAATATAAGTTACATATTTTCAATTATTACCACTTATTTTAGCCATCGCAAAAAGAGTGTTATAAGTTTGACTTGTCTGTCTGTCTGTGCATCATAACTCCCGAGCGGATGAAGCGATCTCAAATTAGTTTTTTGTTTTGTGTAACCTTCTTACGCAAATAAGCTGTGCATGTTTGTATGTCTGTTTGTGGCACCACCTTAGCTAGCTAAACGGATAAACCGATCTATATAAGTGTCAGTAACTTGATAGATACTTATCCAGCGATGGTCCTTAGATATGTTCTATCGACCTTAATTTCTTCTCTTTTTGCTTACTTAATCCTCTTTTATTGCTACTACCATTTCAGCACGATAAAATAAAGTTGGTATTAAAATAATAGTAATGTACTACCCTTTAAATGTCAATAAATTAGGGCTTAGGTTTTTAATGGTAACAATGGCCAATTATATAGCCCTAAGAGTACTAGATTTTATGAGAGGTTAGGTTAATCCCTTCGAAATAGTCTGACTGAATAATCAAAATAAAATGGGTATTTGTTTGCGAGATAGTTTATTTACTGTTATAATTATTTAACTGGAAAAAATAATAATGATTTATGAACTAGCTATAAAAGAATATGAGTTACTAACTTCCGTCCGTGGTTTCGTGGAATTAATTTCGGCACAAGGATAAAAAATATTCAATATGTTGGTCTGATGTATATAAGCTATATTACTGCCAGTTTCAATCAAATCTAATTAGTAGTTTTTGCATGAAAGAGCAACTAATATACAACTTTTGCGTTATGATATATCTACTGCGCCATCACAAAATAAAAGAGCTATAGGTACAGACAACAGCAGGTCAACGTATACGAATCTGTCAAACTTTACCAATCGAACAAATACCTACCTCCATTCTGATAAGGTTGAAAATCTCTTGCAGAAATTTGACAGATTATGGTAACTTGATGTGCTGTCGTCTGTACCATCCAATCAGCACTTTCAAGCTTAGTTATCGGACTAGTCAGATAAAGATAATACGAGAGCTTTACTCAAACAAATGAATGTCTATCTGACCTCCAAAACTCACTGACTGATTTAAATGTCACATGCAATATAAAAGCTGAGTAATACTTTGACAAGGTTCTAGAGGAGAAGTATTATATACTTGGTAGGAACTTATGTATCATGAATCGATTACAGCATTTTGCTGTCAATCAATCAAACAAAACATAATTATGCCAAAGTGACTCTGTTTGTAAACTACGGAACCGATTTAAATATATAAAACTCAAAGGTGACTCACTGACTGACTGACATAGTGATCTATCAACGCACAGCCGAAACCACTGGATGGATCGGTCTGAAATTTGGGACGCAGGCAGATGTTATGACGTAGGCATCCGCTAAGAAAGGATTTCCCGAAATTCCCACGGGAACGAACGGGATTTCAAGTATAGCGCGGGCGAAGCCGCTGGCAGAAGCTAGTTTCAATATAATTTGGTAAGGTACAGTCGACAGCAAGTCAGTGTACCCAAATCTGTCATATCTGTCAAATTTTACCAATCGAACATTAGCCTTCCACTATTGTGATAAGGTTGAAAATCGAGCGCAGAAATTTGATAGATTTGTGTACACTGACTTGCTGTCGACTGTGCACAGTTTAGAGCCAAAGATATGGCCTAATTTTTATTCGGATTATTTTGTCACTTCTCCGTAAACTAAGTATAACCCATCTAAATGTTTCCACAAATATGCCAAATGACGCCTCTATGAAACTGAATGACACTATCAAAAACCACACCATAAAAACCTCCTCTTTAAAGTCAGTTATCAAGCACTAAGTAATAATTATAAACTCCCAGTTACCTGCTATTTACAATAGGCACAAAAATCCACCATCAACCGATTTTTCTCTTCCTCCAACAACGTAGATCCTTCAAAAAAATCCTTTCGAACACCAGCCAAACAATAGAATGCCTTCTTTCAAACGGATTAGGATACATTATTGAATAATTTAAAACATAAATTCACAAACGACGGTCTTCACGCGAGTTTTGATCAATAATAAAGAAAGGGTATGTCAGTCAACCCGAGTGGTTGATAAGCGATTGATATGAATGTAACCGGCAAACATGTTGAATAAGATAAAAAGGTATGTTACTTGAATAGAGGAACAAGTTATAACAAGCTATGGACATGTATTTTATGTGTTTTTTTTGTGGGGCCCTGATTAACATTCTTTAGACAAAATGTTAATGAAGCCGATCACATGATAAGTACCTGTGATTGAATTCCAAACTGGATCTCGCTAAAATAATAATTCTATGCGATTTGGTAGGATTATTCTTTGGCGCATAGAATATTGTCTGCCTCGTTGATCTAGTGGTCGCATAGCCAACTGCTATGCACGAGGTCTCGGGTTCGATTCCCGGGACGGGCCGAAATCGCTTTGTGGGTTTTAGAATCTTTCTCAAAGCAGCCCGGAGTTGGAAGTTGGTGATTGATACACCCGTTAATCGGAGAGCACTATAATGTCGGTGCTGCGCCTGATTTCTCTCCGGTCGTGTCGGATTGCCGTCCCATCGGGCTATGAAAGTGAGGGAATAGGGAGTGCATCAGTGTCTGCGCAAATGCTTGTGCACTATAATACCTATGTCCTGCGCAGTTGGCTGATCTCCTTATACGAGTATGAGAACAGCCGCCATAGCCGACAATCGGCTAGGACGCCATTATTGTCTTACTCAAAAATATAAAGAAAAGAAATTGCGTCTTACTTTTGTAACTGTTCTAATTTTCAAAATCTATTTTTATGCTATTATCAACATAATTATCTAGTCGACCCAAAATACAGTCAATTCTACTTAAGACAAAAATAGATTGTCATAACTGGTTCTCCTAAAAACGTTTATTTTGTCGATAATAATTTAAATTCGCTTCTAATGTTATATTAATATGCAAAACCAGCAAAACTACGTTACACTCTTAGATTTTCCATCCTCCTCCATCTTTTAGTATTTTTTTTTAATTTGGAAAAATACTCAATATATATGTTACAGTTATAACCCGTTTTTAGATAGAACGCGTTTTTCCTAGTTAGAACAAGTTTTTACTAAATGCCTTTGTTAAAACTAGAAATAACTAATACTCAAAATTTAATATCAGTTAAAACTAGTTCTTACTAGACAACACGCGTTTGTCCAAAGCGAGTCAGCCAAACTGTTCTCAGAGTTCATCGTACCTTATTCTTAAACAATGTTTCATCATGCAGCAGGCATGATTTCTGTTACGAATCGCTGTAAATCCGACTCCACGTAGACTTGTCTGCCCTGCCCCTAGAGTGTTTTTCAAAATCGCGTAGGCGCGGAGGGACGAGGCGACGATAAACTCGCGTGGGACCGCCGGAGCCCCGTAGCGCCGGAGCCGTGACAGAAATCATGCCTGCTGCATGATGAAACATTGATTAAGAATAAGGTACGAGGAACTCTGAGAACAGTTTTAAAACTAGTTTTAACTGATATGAAATGTTGAGTATTAGTTATTTCTAGATTTAACAAAGGCATTTAGTAAAAACTAGTTCTAACTAGGGAAAACGCGTTTTGTCTTTAAACGGGTTATAACTGTAACATATTATATACTCTTTCTTAGAACGTCAAAAAGTCCAAGTTTCTATGTAAAGTTATATATATCTATACTTAAACTTGGCAGACATATAGCTTATATATCAGAATAACATATAGGCTACTTTTTATCTGGGTACGGGAAATAGTTCCCCCGGGAAGCGGGCGAAGCCGCTGGCAGAAGCTAGTATTAAATAAAAAATGTCCTTAGATCATACAAAAAATCCGAAAATCTCTTTTACGTTTTAACTTCCAAAACTGAATATTCTAATTTCAGATGTTTTAATTAAATACTTGCTTATGCCAACCATTTAATTGGCATAGCAACAAAATAATTATGAAATATTGTTATTTTCTTATCTTGTCAATAGAACAAACCGATTTGTTGCCAAGCCAATAAATAGCCGAACCTTGCCCTTTTCTGGGTCAAAATATCCATATTACAAATATTATGTCTTCGATCATAGAGTGGAATATCAAAGGTTATCTTTAGTTTATGCTTTATTCCACCATCCGTTAAGTAATAAGAAAAAGAACCTCCTAATTTAACTTTATCGCGAGCGGGTAACAAACCCGCGACCGACCTACGGTTAGTGTAATTAGTGATAACTTAGAATAAGTAACCTAATGAAAAGTGGGTGTGATAATGATAACCGTATAATAAATATTAATTCATGTAAGTAATTACTTTTGCCCTATTTTAGGACACTATTCCAAAATTATTTAAGAGGCACGGTACAAAAAGGATCTTTCTATACTTCTCTATAATCACGTCATCTTATAAGTAACATTCATTCCAACCATAATAATCTTTCACACAGTCCTTCCACCGTTTCCTTGGTCATCTTCTTCATATCAATCATACGCAAATTATTTGTAAAAGAATTGGCGTCCACTTTGCTGTTCGCGGCAATCCCGTTGCGCGGCCTCAAAGAATTGGCTGCGCATTCGCAGCGTGTTCGTTGAGTGTCCGTAACGTATTCACTGTGCCCCCGCTCCGCATCTGCTCAGAATCCGCTAGTATGATAATGGCAGCCACACACGATACAGCATACTTGTGCAAGTCCAGACTTGCGCAAGTATACTGTATCGTGTATGGCTGCCATAAGGCTCTTAGGGAAAAAACTTCTGACAGAGAAAGAAAATTCGAATTATCGTCCGGACTTTATGACAAAGAAGACGCTTACGTAAACTTTAAAAAAATATTGAAGCCAACAAATAAAGTGTCTAGGGCTGAATATAGCACGAACTACCATAAATCAAAATATCCATCACAGAAAAAAACTAAAACAAATTGTAAGCTATTTCTATGTTCGTGAAACCGCAAAACACGATTCTTTCACGGGCATTTTGCTTTGATAATACAATTTTACGGAAAATAGAGGAGAGGTCAAAATTTGATATCCTTCCACATGTTAAGTTTTTTTTTGTATAAATTTAAATCTCTAGCGGCTTGTTGCACAGGTTCCAGATAAAGTCCTAGATAGCTATCTGACAGTTCATGCCATCGAGAAGTTGGCAAAATTAAGAACTAGAACCAGAATTTTGTCTGGAACCTCTGAAACTGGCCGTAAATGTTTTTAACTTGTCTAAAATTAAGTCCTAAAGGAAGGAAAGGTATTTTATAATTACCACTTACAAGTACTTACAGCAAGTCTATTTTATTTGATGCCCGAGCTTAATCTGACAAATAATTAAATTTAAGGCATTCAGTTAATAATAGAACTATAGAGGCAAGATTCCAGCAAAATTTTTCAAACTATTAATATATTAGAACTGGGACTAGAATAATGGTGAACGCCTGTCAGAATCGAACATGGTGATCACGGAATCGAGACTGATAGATGTATATAACCAATATCTATTTTCACCCGCATTCCGGGGGTACCTACTTCTGCCCGTATTCGGACAAAATATTATTATAACCTATGTTAATCGGGTCTAGCTACGTAACAGTCAAATTTTTTTTTCAAATCGATGCATTAGTTTCGGAGCCTTTAGGATACAAACCAACAAACAAATAAGTTTCGTCGGTATTATCTATACTAACATTATAAAGAGGTAAAATTGTTTGTTTTGTAAGATTGTTTGTAGGGGTAATCTCTGGAAGTAATAAACCGAATTAAAATAAATCTTTCACCATTCGAAAGGTGTAGGCTATATTTTATCCGAGTACGGGCAGTAATTCCCACGGGACGTGAGTGAAACCGCGGGAAAACGGCTAGTAGGAGTACAAAACAGACGATTATCCCTTAGGGTGTATTAAACTATGACGTCACATTAAGCAAACTGTGGCTGCAATGCATTGCACCGTTGCACCCGTCTGCCTAACTGAGCATGTTTCCACATTAAGCCGGGTTCGAATTGCAAAATACGTTTTGGGCTTTCATTTGCATTTATCTGGGGTAAATGAGGATCAATCGTTATTTAGTTAGGGGTACAATTTCCTATTGTATTTTCCAGTAAAATGTACCACTATTAAAATGTTAACGACTTAGGGGGCGCGTTTAAGGTTTTCAGGTTAAACTAAAAACTGTCAAAGAGGCGTTTAACGTTACGGCTAGCCGCATTAAAGAACGTATAGCGCCGTACACATTCCAGCCCAATTTCATTTAGCCTTTTTCAATCCGGCTAATCGTTGATCCGTCGTAATACATAACGGTACAATTCGACTGCGACATAAATTACACTAAACCTATTCTACCCAAATCGAAAATCTCAGAACAATATTTTCTTACGACAACTTTTATTGAAAATACAATTTCTTCATGAAAAAAACATTAGCAAAAAATAATTTGGGTAGTTTACTTAAAACACAAAGGCAAGAAATGATATTGAAAGTTGTAATAATATTGTTTCAATTTCTTTGAGCTTCTGCGAAATTTTTGGTATTAACTTCGTAAAAATATCGTTTCGTAAAAGTTCCTGATTTTTTAGGGTTCCGTAGCCGAATGGCAAAAAACGGAACCTTATAGATTCGTCATGTCTGTCTGTCTGTCTGTCTGTCTGTCTGTCTGTCTGTCTGTCTGTATGTCACAGCCAGTTTATTCCGAAACTATTAAGACTACACCATTCAAACTCGGTAGGTAGATGTATTATGTTAACCGCTTCACGATTTTTATACAAAAATAAAAAAATAATAATATTAGAAGGGGGCTCCCCATACATGGAACTGAAACAAAAAAATTTTTTTTTCGTCTAACCTACACTTGTGGGGTGTCTATAGATAGGTCTTTAAAAATGAGATTGAGGTTTCTAAAACCATTTTTTCTCAAAGTCAATCATTTCAGAGTAAGACACTTTCAAAGTGCTAAAATGTGTGTCCCCCCCCCTGTAATTTCTAAACTACCAAAGTGAAAAATCTAAAAAAAATATATGTTATAGATCTTAATAAAAACTATCAACCAAAATTGGTTTGAACGAAATACAGTCAGTAGTTTTTGAGTTATAGCACTTTTTCAGTAACCGCAAACTATAACTTTGTTATTCATATATTTGTATGAAAAACAAAGTAATGTTTTGTAGGTACGTTTATTTTTCATAGATAATGGAACGGAACCCTTCGCGTGCGAGTCCGACTCGCACTTGGCCGGTTTTTTAAGGGGATTTTATCTTTTGCCGTATATCTATTGAATTATCATTAAGATCATAAAAGTGTGAAGGTTGTATTAGACTTTTGTAGCTTTTTGCGTTACGAGGTGCTCACCTGACAACCAATCGTAGTTTTGTACTTAACTGGCTATTTCCCGCGGTTTCACGCGCGTCTTGAGGTTGTTTTTCTGCGCCTGGATAAAGAATACTTTATGTCTTTTGTGATGTTTTTTATGCTCTAGACTCTAGACTATATGTGTGCCAAATTCTGTTTATATCGGTCTAGTAGTTTTGGAATGTGAGCCGGACAAACCGACATGGGTATTTTTGTATCTATAATATTAAGTAGGGATTGGTTCAAGTTACAAACTGTCAGACAAGAGTTTCTGATTCAGCAACTATGAATTATAATTTTAAACAAACTAAGATGTAATTTATAAGTCATTTGAAAGTTAATCGGGCTCCTATGATAGTTATGCTTTTAAAAAAGAAATTATTTTTTTTTCTTCAAAACACAAAAGTTTTTTACAGTTCATTAGTCTACAAATTCAAGAGTTATTAGTCAACTGCAAGGTTAACTGTAGTTAACTATGGCGTCTGTGTACGACGCTTCTTTTGTATTGAAACAAAATATGATTTAAATAGAACGTTTTAAAATAATGTTCATATTTTATCAGAGGTTTTTTTTTATTACTTTAGTACTTCCAAAGATCACTCCTGCATAGAAACTCTATTTTAACTATCTTAACTATTTTATTTTAACGGCTGGGGAGTTGGTTTGTTCAATTAGGCCGGGTTGCGCGATTTAACTTTAACTATAACCTAACCTTAACCGGCCGTCAAATGGCTGCCCATTGGTTACACAGCCGTCACGTCAAAAAATTTACCAATGGGCGGCCATTTGACGGCCGGTTAAGGTTAGGTTATAGTTAAAGTTAAATCGAACAACCCGGCCTAAATCTCACTAATTACAAGAACTACTCCGATTTGAAAATTTATATCATTGTTTCAAACTGCACTTTCTACGGGACGCGGCTGAAATCGGGTTTAATAAATAAGCGACAACTAAACTTACGAGTTCATACCGCCTCCGCTTAGCACTTCTTTCTGTAAAACGGAACGTTTCATAACTGGTTAATAATAATGACCCTATGAAAAATCGTAACTTGAAGCTTTATAATCTACTAGATTCTGCCAGCGGCTTCGCCCGCTTCCTGAGTGAACTATTTCCCGTCCCCGATAAAAAGTATGTTGTTCTTCAGGCACCTATGTTGTTCCTCAGAGTCTATTCTATCTCTGTACCAAATTTCATCAAAATCGGCTCACTGGTTTAGGCGTGAAAGTGTAACGGACAGACAGACAGAGTTACTTTCGCATTTATAATAGGGATAGTAGGGACTCTAAGATCAACTTTTGTGATGACATAAATTGTTTGCTAGCAAAAATGTAAACGCTAGTCAGTAGCTAGCATGCGCTCACGCACAAAGGTTGTTGTGTTATGGACATTTTATATGTACAGATAACAGCAGGTCAACGTATACGAATCTGTCAAATTTTACCAATCAAACGTTAACCTACCTCCATTGTGATAAGGTTGAAAATCGAGTGCAGAAATTTGACAGATTGTGGTAACTTGATGTGCTGTCGTCTGTACTTACGCCAATAATATACATGTGTTTTTCCTTTATTTTACCCAGGTCTCGAAGTGACTAATTGCCATATAAAGTTTAAGTATGCTACAATCATTTTTAAAATCGGTTCAGTCCTAAGATTGTCCCTAAAAAATCACTTCACTTTCTAATGCATATTATATACTTACTTTATGAGATTTTAATAAACATACAATATACTGTCTAAATAATAAAATATGAATTTATTTATATTTTTAAATGACCAGATATAAATCTATCTAACAAAGATATTATGACGATATAAAAACTTCACTTTCATAGAGATATATAACTAAAAATGCATCCGTCTAGCCGTCTACATGACCAAAACTGGACAAACTTTATTATGACAGCATCAAGACGTCAGATAACTTGCATTCGCAGACATTCTTCAATCTTAACTTGTATTACAAGTAAACATGAAATATTAGTTTTTATGTTTGTTCCATTTTGACGGTAAGACTAAATCAAGTTTTATGGTAAAAAAATGATAAAGATTTCGTGACGATTGAGTAGATACTTATTTAATAAATCCTCGGAAGGATGAAGACTTATTTTCTCCTTAAAATTTGGCATAATTTATTTGTTAAAAACATGGATACAACATAGGTTCACTGCATGCGAAATGTTACACTAGTAAAATCTCTTATAAATTAATTCATTATGAAATTCTCTTATAATTCTAAATTCATTCAAAATGCAAGCGTAACTGTAGGAAAAGTCTAGTATTAAATATTTGAATGATAGAACGACGTCTTATAGTTACTTCTGAATAACTTTCAATAAATTACGAGCACTGATATCTAGGAATTGAAAATACCGTTTTTCTTTCGACACTAACCTGGTGATAAATTTTATTCTCCAGATCTTGACAGTTGGAAGGATATCTGGATAGGTGCTTCATTGTGAATGGTCGGTTTCTTTCGAGGGAATATTTTTATGAGGGAATAGGTAAGCTTTTGTTCGGGGTTGCTGTCTTATGATAGTATTGTAAGGCAGATGCCCAGACATCATTATGGCTGAATACATTTGGGCTATATATCACAAAGAAAGAACAGGGATGGGGTAAGCAGAGATATATGTATTGTGCACCTCATTAAACGTTAGAGGCTTTCAGCAGTGGAGGAAATTTTACTTTATGAGTACTACTTCAATTACAGTATAATATAATTACATTATTAGTCTTTTTTCTAAATAATAAATTGCCTTTTAAACTTGAGTCGTGTAAACTTTTAAAGTGGGTCGACGAAACTCATTTCAGGTGTAGTGGTACTGGGCACGCCACAATAGTGGCGGTAAGTCCCCTCTTTGAAGAGTGGCTCGGGAGGAGTCATGGCGCCCTCACCTTCCGCATGACGCAGGTCCTCACCGGACACGGATGTTTCGGGAGGTACCTGCATCGCATTGGGCGGGAGGTGGCGCCCGGGTGTCACCACTGCGCGGACGGTCCAGAGGACACGGTGGAGCACACTGTGGAGGTGTGTCCTGCCTGGGATGGGCACCGCCGTGTCCTCGTAGCGGCAATTGGCGGCGGCGACCTCTCGCGCCCAGCCCTGGTTCAAGCCATGGTGCGGGGCGAGAGGGAATGGGATGCCGTCGCCTCCTTCTGCGAAGCAGTTATGCTAGAGAAGGAGGCGGCGGAGCGACGGAGCGGCGGAGCGGCTGCGAGTCCGCACCGGCCATCCCGGCCGTTGCCGTAGACCTGGTAGACACCACGGGTGTCGGGTGTCAAGAGATGACTCCCGGCCACCGTAGGCGTGGGTCTGTGGGCGGTGAGTTTCGGGTGGCTCATCGTCCTTCCGTCTCCTGAGAGACGACAGGCCCGTGTCGGCGGCGCGCGTTGTTCCACGCGCTCCTCAGAGAGTGTCAGCAAACCCCTGCGGGGCCCACTAGGGCCAGAGCCCGTCGGGGCTGCGGGTTGTTCGAAAGAGTTACCGCGGCCCTGGCACACAAAGGGCTCCCGAAGGAACACGGTGGGTTTTAGTCAGTAGAAGTCTGACACTCCCTTCCGCTGTCACCCACAGCGGGAGGGGTCATACTGATGATTTCCCATCGATATAAAAAAAAAAAAAAGGTGTAGTGGTACTGATACAATCCATCACCAAGTTGTGTAGTAGTTTCCATTTTTTTGTGGAAAAACAAATGAAGAAAAATAACTCGAACGAAATTTGAGCTGAAGCAGATACGTTCACTGCTGCACTTAATTTCCTCGCTACCTTTCAACCCTTTGCCGACGTGACTATTTCTTTATAAATTACAAAAGCCTTTTCAACCGAAGTCACTATTCTATCTCATGAGTGAAGCGTTAAGGAAACATGTTCACTAAATCTCCCTTCAATGAAAGCAAGGAAAACATGAAGGTCGACCAACGTCAGCACTTTGATTTGGGTTACGTGAATATTTTTATCAAGTTTCAGTCAAAAATATAAACATATAAATAAATAGATTCTCCGTAGTAGTAGACCCATATTTACCAACGCAACAAGATTATTCCTATTATGGAAAACATTCATTTTATTTAGGAGTCATATCCTAAAACGATTGATTCCCAAAGCATGGGTAGACAAGAAGCTTTAGAAAATTCACACTTAATAGAAAAAACATCATCATTTAACCGACCTATTACGAAAACGAGTGTGAGTCAAATTGGGCGTAAATGTTTGAGCGAGACACGCGCGTAATGAGAGACAATGCAAAAATTCTGCACCCAACAAACCTTAGTCAACTTTGACAAAAAAATTGCGATAGTTTGCCACGCATTGTGTCATTTAAGGTCAACCGGGGCAATTGCGTTGTAAAAAATCCTTACGCGTCTTTAAACAATCATATCACACCAATTAAACATTTATTGGGAAAACCCTTAATGTAAATGTTTAAAGAAATTACCTATGTACTACCTTAGTAAACTGTTTCCGTCATTAGTGACAGTATTATTGAGTAATTTGGACTTTTTTTTTTTATCAGTAATTTTAGACGCATTTTCCCGTATTGGGGCAAACGCGTCTTCGTTAAATAAGATTTAATCCTGTGATGATTGAAGGCTGAAATGAATTTGTTTTACTTCAACTTAAGTGATATACACAAATCTTTCAGTAAGTTATAAAAATATTAAAGAATTATTACATCGAAAGCGATGTCATAAAATTGGGAAAATGCGACTATTTTTTCTTAGACGCATTTACCTATTAAACATTTACGAGATCAAATCTTCCTTACATAAAAAATCACAAATTATAGTTCACATTAAAATCAGTC
>NWSH02000006.1:9224571-9242348 GCA_002382865.2 Heliothis virescens | reverse complement strand
AAAATTATCAGTATAAAAATATAATAGTATTCTATTGGATATTAAAAGATTTAAATTTTCCTTTAAAATAACATGACCTCTTCGGGTTATTTGAGGTTTTTCAAGAAACTTCACAATGTCAGCTTCATGTCGGAGTAATAAAATATCTTCGACATTGGGGTAATACTTCTCAAAAACTTTTGATTCAATCCAACCGCTTTTTGTTGCTGCGTATGTGGTACCTTCAAAGGCATTTCTTGACATCCACTGGTCCCATACGTTCTTGCCTCTATATATGATCAGTGGCATGGCAATATTCGCACTCATCCTCAGTGTAGTGCATGTACAAAGTATAAATAGTACAAGATGGACACCAAAAAAATGAGCTTTCTAATAAAGCCTTTGCAATCCGAGTATTCATATTCAAAACCAAATGACGAGGTCCAGTTGGTGACACATGAGATTGCCCGCATCCGAAACATTCATGTGACCAGATAAAATGTGTTTTATGCCATGGCCAGGTTAGTATCTGCTCTATGTAATATTGAAAGTCATTTCTGTCTAAATATTTGTCGATATCAATGTATCTCAATATAACCATTGTGATTTAATTTACCTGCAACACAAAGTTATAACTTCGGTATACTAAATACAATCTAAAAATTTTATTCCACTTCTCATAAAAAATAAAAGGACAAATTGGATTAAATTTTTTTTTGTAAGAAACAGTTACGTAACAAAAATGTACTACAAACAGAAACCCAAAAAAGGTTTAAGATCTCTGGTTTTGGGGCAATTGCGTCAGACAGACGCAATAACCCCAAAACAGCAGGCGCATTTACCCCAAAAATCCAGACCTTACCCTGAAATAAGAAATCTTCATTTCTCCACAAATAAAACGATTTCAATAAAAAATATTATCGCTACAGACAGGCAATAACATATTGTGTATGAACATGTCAAATTAAAAACGGAAAACTTCGAAAAAATATGGATTTTAAAGGATTTTTATCACTCACCTCGCGGAGCTCCACTTGTAGAAACACGCGTTATTTTCAATATGGCGGATATCTGGAATTTGTGCGGTACAATGCCATCTATTTAAAGTTTACCTTATGCTTTTATTCAAAATGAACAAAACTAGATGGCAGGAGTGGTTGGTTCTCAATCAGATTTTAAATTATTTCGATTAGACGCAATTGCCCCATTGACGCAAATACCCCAGGTGACCTTATGTGCCCTTTTATGTCAGTCTTTCAATGAATGAAATGCTAATGTTTCTTGCAAGTTCACCCACAACCGGTTCCCAGATCACGACTGGTTACCACAATCTGTCAAATTTCTGTAATAAATTTTCAACCTTATCACAATTGTGGAAGGTTAATGTTCGATTGGTGAAATTTGACAGATTCGGGTACCGTGACCTGCTCTCGTCTATACGTACTATTTATTGTCTGGTATCTTTTTATATTAACTTTTAAAAGCAGATGTGTTCGATGCACATATTTTTGTTTAACTTTGCAAAAGTATTTTTTAATCATATAACTTTCAAGTAAAAAGATGTAGTCATATCCAGGCATTCATAGGGTGCGTTTATACAAACAAGCGATGCTCGTTCATTTCACTCCCATTCTTGAAATTATTTTAAAGACATAACTGATAGAATGTTTAGTATAAGAAATTGAATTATAGGGAAGGATTTCTAACATATAAGTAGGAATAGGCGTGCCGAGAGTATTAAAAAATTGTGATTCTAATTAACCCGTCTTTTAGATGGTCATAAAATATTGTATACGTATTGCATAAATTAAAAAACAACTTTAATAAAATACTAAGATAAACGATGCATTAAAGAGTAGGAAGAAAATATAAACCTAAGAGTGATGTACCACAAAATTCAAACGTGTTGTATTTTCGTTGTTAATTATTTGTGAAAGAAAAGAAAACAATACGTGCCTTTTATTCAAGAGTTATCTATAAGACGGACTAGTTACTAATTTTATTGCACATGCCTTATTTTGTTAATTTGGTCTAAATACACCCTTACTAAAAGCTTCGGTAACGCATCGCTGCAAACAATGGCTGAAATTAAAACTTTTCAGACTAATCACGTGGGCATTATAGCAAATGTCTGACTAATTTTAAAGTGCTTCAGTGCAGTTGATTGGTCAACTGTGAATAATTTAAAAAATACTCGATTCACAAGATTGAAAGCGGTGAACTTTGTAATTGCACTATTAGAATGTTCGTGATGGATGTTAAACATTCGTACAAGACAAAGATATTTTTAGAAACTGCTAAAAAAAACTGATTTCAACGCCCTGCCTTAGCATTTTAAATTTATCATCATCATCATTCTATCAGCCTATTGGCGTCCACTGCCTGAACCACAAACGCAAGCCCCCAGTGAGCGTCAACCATTTCCGTCTTGGGCAGCCCCATAGATATTTTAATTACATTTCTGTGGGCAGCCCGCATCCATCCTCTGCGCGTCACCTTCTTCAAATCGTTGATCCACCGTGCAACATGACGGTGGAATTCTCTCTCTTTTGGAATTAGTATATTAAAGTAAAACCCTACTTACTAGTAGTTGGATCAAGATAGGTAATTTCCTAGTGTCCTCGGTTCCATAGCTGTATGCTCAAAACCTGGCACTAGCAACACTTAAGGCCCATTTAAACATTGCGATTTCAATGCCCGTTGCTTGCCATTTTATTGCAGGAATATTTGACAGGCGACCATATACAGTGCAAGTAGCATCTTGCTGTAATAAAATGGCAAGCAACGGGCAATGAAAGCGCAATGTGTGAACGGGCCTTTAAGTATTGACTTTTGTAATATTTTTAAACTGTGTAAGAAAACAAAAATCATTGAACAATGGTGTTCCTCCCATTCTGCTTAAAACATTTTTACGTGTAATATAAACCTCATATATAGCAAGGCTTTTATAACTCAAACCACAATATCACATTTCCTACGGGATAAGTATGACGTTGATGAATTTTTTACTTCCTTGAAAGGGCGAAGTTTGCTATCTGTCTTCGTAAGATGCACGATTCTTAAGTTTTTATAGCCATTAATGTATCACAAAGTAGTCACGCTATTTAATGATAAAAAAATTATATCTGAACTTAAAAGACTTTCATTTTCTCGTTTTCTTTAGTAGTGGAAAGCAATGGCCGATTTTCTTGTCAGCGCGACTTTTTGGTGTGAGCAAAGGTTATAGTGAATGAGCGTTGCTCTGCTTATTTTGTTAGGAACCAAATAAATACTTAGTTTCTATTGGAAAGTTAAATAGACAGTTTCAATTGTTTTTAGGGTTCCGTACCCAAATGGTAAAACGGGACCCTATTACTAAGACTACGTTGTTTGTCTGTCTGTCTGTCTCCACGCTGTATCTCATTAACCGTGATATGAAACTATGAAAGCCGAAATTTTCACAAATGATGTATTTCCGTTGCCGCTATAACAACAAATAATAAAAAATATTAAGGGGGGTCCCCATACAATAAACTGTGAAACCGCAAATTATAACTTTGTTATTCATACATTTGTATGAGAAACAAAGTTATTTTTAGCTGTCCGAAAAATGTTTGTATTTTGGCTACTTGTAGGTAATAGATACGTTCATTTTTCATGTATAATGGTACGGAACCCTTCATGCGCGTGTCCAACTCGCACTTGGCAGGTTTTTTTATTTGGTAGTAAAACTGTCCCCATTTATCCCAATACTATGCACGCCTTGCAGGCCATGTTGGAGTGGGAGTGGTTCTTATGGCATAGGTACCGACGAGAAAGCATTATTAATATTTCGTTAGGGACATCAATTTATTTGCTAACATTAAGTAGTTTTATGTAGATACAGTTAAGTGCAAAGCCTCCATTTTGGAAATGCAAGAGCCTTCGAGCTATAAATCTTTAAAGACTGGTACGAAGGGAAAGTTTTCTCGTTAACGCCCAGCGCTAATAACTTAATTAGTCAGCGCTCGGTCCAGCGACGAAGCGCTGCTGAAAATTGCTTGCAGCTGCTTTACTGTAAAGATGCGCCCTATAGTTTGTGAATACAAAACTTTTTTAGATTGAACAAGTTCGTGGTTATTTTGTGTAATCTGGGGTGTTAAAAATAATAATGTAGTTTTTGTACTGTGTCACATCACAATGGAAATGTATTTATGGTGTTGTCTTAATGTGATGGCACACATACAGCAGGGCACGGCACGGTTCGAACCTAGGGCTTAACTTGTCGTTTGAAATTGACACTTAAATGGTATGTCATATGAAACATTGTATAACATCTATATGAAAAGCCAACGAAACGGCTGTACCATGCCGTGCTGTATTATACACCATGTTCCTGAGGTTGTAAATTATCTTCGGCATGTTATTCAGTCCATTAAATTGACCATTTTTTACTATGGACACTATTAGAAATTCCAAGTAAAAAAATATATATATACAAACTTAATGCTTAGATGAATGAAATTTATCTAATATGAATTACCCTTTACCTTATACCTACCTCTTTGATTGTTTTGGCTGCACAAAGTGGCAACATCTCACAAATAAAGACTTTCTTAAAGCACAACATTGGTTAAACTTAAATTACCAATAACTTAAAAACTATGCCATTTAAACTACCACTTCTTTTGTACGAAATGTTTAACAAGAGCAATAGAAGTATTATTCAAAATTAATGCATATCCTCAGGAACACGGTGTATATATTTTTTTTTAATACGTACGAGTATCGTATTTGAGAGCGCTTAAAACTAGAACAGTAACAAAATTAATTTTGTTAATAATTGAATGCAGATGAATTTTAATACCTCAAGCTGAAAATATTTACATTGCTTTAAAATACTTGAATCTGCATTTTACAATTTACTTGTTTTAATTGGATTTTCTTAGAATAATATGATGCAATATTATTTAAATTGTTCTAGAATGTTTGTTTACAGCAATAATAACTCTACTGCGTAGTTTATCTTCAAATCAATCAATTTATATGCTAATAGTAGTAACTTTAATACAAGTATTATAGCAAACACTTTAAAAAACTTTGTTAGAATATAATATTGATTACATTAGAAACTCAAAACACTCCCTCCAGTAAAAACCAATAATTAGTTTCAGAATTTTATTAATTTAGCTACAACACTCGCATAAGTCTTTACTAATATTATAAAGCTGAAGAGTTTGTTTGTTTGAACGCGCTAATCTCAGGAACTACTGGTCCGATTTGAAAAATTATTTCAGTGTTAGATAGCCCATTTATCGAGGAAGGCTATAGGCTACTTTTTATCCGGGTGCGCCGACTATTTCCCACGTGATGCGGGTGACACCGCTCTTTAACCATCTCAATATAATGTGTGCATTTTATAACATTTAGATAATAACTATATCCTTAAATATAGTAAGTTGTACATTCATTTTACTATCGACTTTTCAATGGATATGGTTGTTCTATCATTTATTATTTTGAGTGTAAACTTGGCTCAAGTTTGTGAGGGTAACTAACTTCTTTCATTACATGAGTTTTAAGTAAATTAAGTTTAGCATACTTTACGAAAACTTTAATCAAGTAACACCTACTAAATACTGCATGATAGTGTTTTCTAATGTGTTTAATAATTTTCACGTGGTTAATTAATAATCCTATAATTATCGTCGCTTTTCAATATTTTATATATTTTCTTCTATTTTAGCCGGGTAACTGGGTTATGGAGGTCAGATAGGCAGTCGCTCCATGTAAAACACTGGTTCTCAGCTGCATCCGGTTAGACTGGAAGCCGACCCCAACGTAATTGGGAAAAGGCTAGACAGATGATATATATTTTCTTCTATTTTCGTGTCATTTATAAAATATGAGGAACTAGATTAATTCTAAAGCATCTCGGTACTCTTTATGTTATGCGAAAGATAAGTATTTATATTACTTCCTCTTTCCTGAAGTCGAGTAAAAATAGATGCAAGGTTTACAACGAGTTTATTTTTAAATGTTGAAATCGTCATATATGAATGAATTTAACGTATTTATTTATTCATGTTTCCGATTATACGAAGTAGTTCATATACGTACATAACTTACCAGCATGAAGACAAAAATAATATATTTTCGACCTAAAAAATAACCTTTAAATGGAGGTACTTACAATGCTAAGTGGCGAGGAAACTATATTTAATACCTTACCAATTTTTATTGTATTTTACCATAATTATCTATAAAACGTCAAGGTCATTACCCTCTATACCTCTACGTTTCACAGATCTCTACTGACCAATAAAATACTCTATTATTCAACTATATTAACAAAGAAATTCCAGCTTAGTATATGTTGTATGTACTTTCACTATAAAGCCAGCAAAATACCTATGTAAAAAGCCAATTGTAGAAAAAATTGCAAAAGTTTTGGTGGTATCCTTTCATAGTAATTATGTGAGCGGTGCCCACAAAGACAAACTACATAAAATATTTATATAAGTACATCAGCCTTTTATAGATCGAAGGAGTTACCGCGGCCTAGGTACACAAAAGGTTAAGAAGGATCACGGTGGGTTGTAGTCAGTAAAAGTCTGACACTCCCTCACGCTGTCACTCACCGCGGGAGGGGTCATCTGATAATTTAATAGAAAAAAAATCCACACATTTCACTAGACAAAGTTGAGGTGACCGGAATGATTCAATATACTAATTTACTCAAGTGAAATATAATCCAGGAAGTTAAAATTCTAATTAGAATGACTACATCCTAACTAGAAAGAGATATAGGATTCCGGAATTAAGTCAAAAGAAATTAGCCCTTTTATCTGAACAGTTTCTTGGAGCTGGTAGTAAGACCAGCCTTATTACCACAGATTACATTAAATTACTTGCCAGGTTTCGAAACTGCAACTTCGTACTTTGACTTTGTAACCACCGAGCTGGACTTCTCGGTATACAACGTACTCTATTTAAATGATATTGCGGTTCCAAAGTCCAACCACGGACGCGGTGAGCGCAATATGCAGAATTGTAGGTGCTGTTTACATACTCGCAAAGATTCGCTATGGTTTATGTACATGATGCACGAGGTATTTAATGTAGCTTTTTCTAAAAAGAAAAATGTGTGGGAATGTAATTTTTGGATAGGTACGGTAATAAACATGAATTTGAAATGATTCTGTACATCTTTTTCAAAATAATAATGCGGATAATGAGTAAGAAATCGTATTATTTTTTGACCATTTAATAATATTCCTAATATGCTTTACGAATTATATGTAATTATAATAATGGCGTCCAGGTAGATTGTCTGTCACGTTGACTGTTCTTTTTATGGCAATCGGCCAGCTGCGGCGGACACAGCGCACAAGCATACCTATATTGTGCAAACACAAGGGCACTCATTATTCCCTCACTATGACAATTCATTGGGACGGCAATTCGACACGACCGGAGGGATGTTAGGCACAGGACCGATATTTACATGCTCTTCGATGCACGGATGTATCAAACACCAACTTCCAGACTCCGGGCTGCTCTGTGAAAGTTTCTTAAAACCCTCAAAGCCATTTCATCCTGACCTCGGAATCAAACTCGAGACATCGTGCACAGCAGTCACGCTGTGCCGCCACTAGACCACCAAGGCAGTATCACCTCGTTGAACGAGTAATTATTGTTACAATAACCCAAAGTCCAACGACTCAGAAACTTTCGATCATTATCTTAGTAACCTTGTATAGTTCCATGACTCCAACGAGAGTTTATCGTGCCATTATCATTATATTTGCGACAAGTAACAGGTTCGCGGAAGGTTATATTAATGCCTTTGATGTATTTAAACTGAAGACAGGAGTTGAATTTCGCCTCTTTATTGTATGGAAGTATATTGATGTGTTTAGGTCAATATTTCTTCCGATCTCTTATAAAAGCAAAGTTTTATACCAACATAGACATTAACAGAAACGGTCTTTTTTATTACACATGTATTATTTCCCGATATAAAAATGTGATCATTTTTTTCTGAGCTATAGAAGAATAGATTTTGTAGTTAAATATCAGGACACAACATACCAAGGACATTAAAATTCAAACACTAACAAATAATAGCTACTACTACTACTAATAAGTTTTCCACGATTTTACTAAAACATCAAACATTTTAGTTTAAATTGAAACATCCACCATAATTCTAAATCTGCTACATTTTAAGGTCGAATCTCTAATCAGATTCCAGTAGAATTTGCACGGAAATTCAACAAGAACCAGGCATTAAATTACGATATAACTTCTAGATACACGAAACGGCATATGCAAATACAAAAGCAACTGCAAGGTAATACCGTCAGTCTTACCGCAACTCATCGTCACATGAATGAAGACATCGACCCAACAGCGCAATTATTTCATAACAATCTCAGTCAATAAAACTTTCATAACACTTAGTCAAGATAACGAGGTGTAAGGGTGTCTTTGAACTTGACCTTAGGCTTGCAAAACCTCCCTCCACTGGTAGCCAACAGCGTTTACAATATCGACATAAGCCGCAGAGAACGCACGACTCGACCATGTACCCAAATCCGTTCGACAGAAAACATTCAACAATCAGACAAGTTCTCGACAGAATATTTCGAGAAAAAAGTCCAAGGAAAAATGTGCTTTCGAGAAAGAACAGTAACACGTCGTCTTGTTCGAGTGCGTCGAGTTCGGAAAGTCGGAAAATGTTCGGTTTTAGTTTGCGTTGAGACGTTTTGTGTTTGTGATTTGTAATCGTGATGGTTCGCTGCAGTTCGCTAGTCAGCTGTTTGCTTTCACTACTTGACAGTTTAGTAAGTAACTAACATTTTTACTATAGTTCTAAGTATCTGTAATGTATTAGAAAAACTATGTGAAGTTTTGTAACGGGTAATTTCCAGAACTACGAAATCGATGCCAAAATTCTTTCGCTATTAGNCAACTGCAAGGTAATACCGTCAGTCTTACCGCAACTCATCGTCACATGAATGAAGACATCGACCCAACAGCGCAATTATTTCATAACAATCTCAGTCAATAAAACTTTCATAACACTTAGTCAAGATAACGAGGTGTAAGGGTGTCTTTGAACTTGACCTTAGGCTTGCAAAACCTCCCTCCACTGGTAGCCAACAGCGTTTACAATATCGACATAAGCCGCAGAGAACGCACGACTCGACCATGTACCCAAATCCGTTCGACAGAAAACATTCGACAATCAGACAAGTTCTCGACAGAATATTTCGAGAAAAAAGTCCAAGGAAAAATGTGCTTTCGAGAAAGAACAGTAATACGTCGTCTTGTTCGAGTGCGTCGAGTTCGGAAAGTCGGAAAATGTTCGGTTTTAGTTTGCGTTGAGACGTTTTGTGTTTGTGATTTGTAATCGTGATGGTTCGCTGCAGTTCGCTAGTCAGCTGTTTGCTTTCACTACTTGACAGTTTAGTAAGTAACTAACATTTTTACTATAGTTCTAAGTATCTGTAATGTATTAGAAAAACTATGTGAAGTTTTGTAACGGGTAATTTCCAGAACTACGAAATCGATGCCAAAATTCTTTCGCTATTAGAGAGCTGTATTGTCCCTGAATTTATTCATGAATGGATGAAGCGTGGGCCACACCTCAGACAGAAACTAGTTTTCGTATGAAATTGTTATATATTTAAAAATATATATGTACATTCCAGTTCAAGAAATATGGGCTGTAATTATTATTTTTGTCTATCCCAATTCCCTCTCTAGGGACCAAAGATATTCGACTCAGATCTCCTCAGCCTATTCCGATAGTCAATCGCGGAATTTATATTAGTGTAACCTTCTTAGGTAAATCTCTACGGTACGTCTGGTAGCCTGGTACCTACGCGTTGGCAAATACCTATTGCAAAAGTAATTTCTTAGGCAGTCGGCGGATACATACCTACTACTAACCTAAATATTTCTTGCCTTTGCACACCAAAGTAGTATCTTCGAGGTAAATTACGACTCCTTTTAAAAATAGACGTTTGAGAATTTACTTCTTTCTTGATCTATTCTAGTATTAAGCCACGTTCTTTGTATCATATATTTATTTTATGAGAGTACGGGCAGTAGTTCTCTTAGGAGGCGGGTGAAACCGTTGAAAACGGCTAGTTAACTAATTAATTGATAAGCGAAAATGCTAATAAGGTATCTATTTTTCTATAACTATGCATTTAGCTGCTTGTTATATTGTTCGTGACTTGAATCCATCCTGTTGTTAGACACGATACACAAAAATAATAAGCTGTGCATAATTACGTAATTTTAATAATTATTAATTATAATGATCTTGAATGCGAATCTTTACATTGTTGGCGAGTTTCACAGATTCTAGATACAGTTCTAGGTAGACAGAAAGATCTTGTCATAAAAAAGATGTTAAAATTAAAAACATTTTAATGGCACTATCTATCAGATAGCTATTCAAAACGTTATCTGGAACCTGTGCAACTAGGCGTATGAGTAAATACCGAAAATTGAAAAAAAAAAATTTTTGTAAACCTAACCTAACCTTTTTTGATTGTTTGTATTTAAACAATCAAAAAAGATTTCCTCTTATATATTATATTTATATATTTAAAATACAGCTTACTATATTATATTGTAGACTTTCCTACAATTTATTATATGTATATATAAAGTATATGGTATCTATAGATAGCAAAGTCAGCGTGCAGGACGCAAACGCCTCTTCTAATTAAGTTGATTTAATAACATGTAATTAGGAAGTAAATTGACCATTATCTGTGTTCTGGAAACCTCTATGAACTAGGTAATTCCTCAATTACTTACATCCTTCAAGAATCTTAATGAACAACGTATTAATTAGTTTTCTATTAGCTGAATATCAAGGACCAGGAATTGGTAGACTTGAACTAGTTTAATAAGAAAAAGTTACATGAAAAGGTAAACAATTCTAAACTAACTATATTTTATGGGAACAAAATTGTAAGTCAGTATAAGTGTGCATGTACAGTTGACAGCAAGTCAGTGTAAACATATCTGTCAAATTCCTGCGCTCGATTTTCAACCTTATCACAATGGAAGGTTAATGTTCGATTGGTAAAATTTGACAGATATGACAGATTTTGGGTACACTGACTTGCTGTCGACTGTACTATCATTTTAAGGTAAAATAGCTCGTACAATTTTAATGAAATTGGAAATTGGTATAGATTATGGAAAATAACATCTATTATCTTGACCGTGTGTTACTTTGAAAACGACTTGTAAATGTAATGAGAAAATAACTTGATAAACTTGAACTAAATGAACTCTAAAATATTGTACAAAACTTTTGTTATTCAGAAATAAAACTACAAACATTAAGAAATTAATTAAAACGGTGTGAATTTGAAATAATGAATTATCTACATAGAATAAGGGTTTAATTAATCCTGTTGATTGTTAAACTAATTTTATAATTCTTAGACTATGAAACTTTAGTTAAAGTTAATATTTATTAAGACTTTATAATTAATCTTTGATCACACTTGAAAACAATAAACTGAAATTATTTTTTGAAGTATGATTACTTACTTTGCTAAATAAAGATGAAAATATATCATAAATACTGACCATTCAACTAAAAAAATGTTTTCTTTTATCTATGGGTCCTTCGAAGTATAGGAAGTAGTTTCCACGGGACTCGAGTGAAACCGCGGAAAACTGCTAGTTTCCTACATATTAAATATTAAAATATAAGTTTTTATTCATAATTTTTAACTCAATCTAGAATTAAAATGTCTGTTTAAACGGATCTTTTGAACATTTTCAACGCATTTGTTTTCACAATTCAACTAAATTACGTGCTCAAAAAGCGAGCAATTTTGCATATTCAATGACAATACGAACAAACACACTTCTACAACGGTTGCTAAGGCCCGTTTCTATGTCACAGCAGCACATTTACCTATCCATTACACCACTCGAACGTTGTTTAAACTTGAGCAATTTAATTTTTATAAACGAAGACTTCGCATTTCGCAAGCAACCAGTCGTATGCGACCTTGCGACTATTTTACACGTGCCGATACCTATAGCTTAAGTTGGTATTAAGGGCTCTTACGTCACTTTGTTAATGTGTGCTTCGGAATCGGCAAGTAGAAAGTGTTGAATTTCGAATCGAACGTTTGAAAGTTTGTTGAACTTCACTTGAGGTTGCTTGTTCGATTATGCTCTTGCGACAAAATTGTGTCTATATTTGTTACGGCGATAAAATAATAATGTTTTTGTTTAAACTGCCTGATATTTATAGCGAATTTTAATTAATTTTAACCTTATCAGTTGAGTAATAATTTCCCATCCTATTTAATTAATTCCTAGCTATCCATCTTTAATGCGAAATTTTGTCTTTTAACTTCAGCAGAACTGCCATTTTTAGACCAAAATGTATGTAAACTCACTGCACAAATATGATCAGCACACAAAGATTGCCATATGCTACTCATAACCGGAGATTGGCAACACTTTGTTCACCACATTACACACAACGTCATAGAGGTTCGATAGTCCATTGACTTTGACCGGCATTGCAGAGGCGGTCCGACATATTTACGACAGTATCTTCTTACATCATTATCACACCAATATCGTTTAGCAGTTTCAAAAGCTGTATTTGTGTAACGATTTCAGAGTTATATAATGGGTGCAGTAACCAACTGCGAAGAAGATAGTAAGATGTTTTTTGAGACTTTATACCACACACAATACCTATCATAATCTATAAAATTTCCTTAATAGATTTTCACCCTTATCACAATAGTCGAAGGTTATTGTTCGATTGGTAAAATTTTACAGATTCGAATTGGTTCACCTGCTGACTTCTGTACATTAATATTATAATTTCAACCATAGGACGTCCACTACTAAAGGTTAGGCGTTTCCTTTTGATTTCCAAAAGGACACATTAAAAGCGTCCAGTGGAATTACAAATAGATAGGTAATTATTTTGGGATCAGTCAATCAAGATTAGACTAATCTTGGAGGTGTCATTAATCATTATACTTTGACCCGATTGGGCACAGGAGAGATTAAATATTTTGTAGGTAGTAATAGGCAAAAATAGGTTTAAGATTTTTACAAATAAAAATATGTCGGAATCCCTAAGCGATTTCTAAATAGATTAAAGCTGTTTTTAAACTTTTGCTTCGATTTAAGATGTTCAATGGAACCTGGAATTCTGGAACATTCATCAAAATACTTGAAAAAATGGTTCCGAAATAATAGAGTTGTAAAGACTTTCTCAAATAGAATTTAAAGGTCGAATAAATTGAAATTCATAAACATGTTTAAGAAAATCTTATTAGTATGTAGGTGTAGTAATAGGTACTTAAATTAAGTGTGATATAGTTAGTATAATTGAAAGTACAAATTCATTGACATTGAAATTCTAAAAAGCTTATTCCATTATAACTGGCTTGTAGGAGTTACGAACAACGCCAACGTTTAAAATTTCTAAAAAGTTTTAATTTGCATTTCTAATTAGTTACTAATAAAGCTTCTTAACAAAAAATTAAAATAACGTAGGGAAACCTCACAAAAGGCCGCTGCATATGTAACGGGATAATACCACGGACGGGGCGTGAACGGGAGGATTATTCCACTTTGATCACCCAGGTGATATCACCTGGAACGTTTGGGGTTGAAACCCTCGGGTCGTGGGGTCCGAATGCCCACACTATTTTCAAAGAACAATCTAGACGGCCGGTTGACGCTACCACGACCAAAAGACTGGCTATTACCTTAGTCAAACATTAAGCATTGCCATCCAGCGTGGCAATGCTGCCAGCCTTTTGGGCACGCTCCCAGTTGACGGCGAAAGGGAGGAATTTTTTGATGCTTTTTAGTTTAAGTTTGTTTTTTAGTATAAGAATGTTGTAAATATATGTTAATAAAATACAATTCTTGGATTATAAATACAAAGTTAAAATAAAATAATGCAAAACATACTGTTTTACACTCGTATCCATATCTTTTTGTGTCTGTATGAGTGTGCAAACCAAAAACAATATACAACTAATGTGAGTAATGTGGTGAAACATAAAAAGATGTTAAAGTAATCGGATCGGGGGCTCCGGCCACAGGTGCCTCGGCTACTGAGGACGTAAGCCACAGACCCGAATCTCCCTAGGAAGCAGAGGAAGGCTTTATTTTAGAACGAGTACGAGCTTGGCAACAGCGAGTGAGCGCGAGCCGCAACATTACGCAAATAGACCCCAGATCAGGGAAACACAAATAGGCTAACATGTTACCAATATTTATCCAGCCAATACTCTTATTAAAAATTAATCATAAGCGCTGCCGTATTTTTCNAATAGAATTTAAAGGTCGAATAAATTGAAATTCATAAACATGTTTAAGAAAATCTTATTAGTATGTAGGTGTAGTAATAGGTACTTAAATTAAGTGTGATATAGTTAGTATAATTGAAAGTACAAAGTCATTGACATTGAAATTCTAAAAAGCTTATTCCATTATAACTGGCTTGTAGGAGTTACGAACAACGCCAACGTTTAAAATTTCTAAAAAGTTTTAATTTGCATTTCTAATTAGTTACTAATAAAGCTTCTTAACAAAAAAATAAAATAACGTAGGGAAACCTCACAAAAGGCCGCTGCATACGCAACGGGGTAATACCACGGACGGGGCGTGAACGGGAGGATTATTTCACTGTGATCACCCAGGTGATATCACCTGGGTGATTTGATTCCACTAAAAAGTGGACTGTAATCACCTGGCCACTTTGATCACCCAGGTGATATCACCTGGATGATCAAATGGGAATAAATTGGTCTCCTCTGATCACCTGGGAATCAAAGAACCCATGTGATCACAGGCGACTTTTTCAAATCACAAAAGTGGATTTTGTTCACCTACATACTTACATAGTTCGTACTATAATATAATTTTTTCAAACTTGTCGTGATGAAAACAATATTTAATGTAAAACTATCAATTTCCTTGGTAATGTTTTTTTTTATTTTCCTTGAATTATAGGTGATTGATTTTTTTGACACAGATTGCTTAAACTACTACAACGAGCATTCATATCCTCGGTTCACGGTACTGAGAAATTAGCCAGGAATATCCTTGCTCCGACACTGGCCTGATTTTGAGGTACCGTACATAGCCGAGGCTATGGATGCCTGGAAAATTACTTACCCGAATATAGATTTACCCAGAAACCCGTCTTCCCAGAGACAGTGGGATGAGCCGCTCTGCGAAGTGATCCGGAATAGTTCAATTGAAACGGCAATTACTCCTACTGAGCGAGCGCGCTTACTGGCTGTGGAAGATGGGAATCTGGGCTATGGCTTCAGGTACTACCGTCGTCAAACATTGGCACCATGTTTGACGACACTACTTTCCGCCTCGCTACCTGCTTACGTTTAGGAGCTCCATGCTGCTCCCCTCATCGCTGCCACTGTGGTGAGGTTGTCACTAGCCTCGGACACCACGGCCTGTCATGCGGCCGTAGCGCGGGACGTATCACGCGGCACGCAAACATTAACGACATTTTACGTCGGGCTCTTGTTGCCGTCGGAGTACCAGCCGTATTAGAACCAAATGGCTTGGCACGCGACGATGGTAAGAGACCAGACGGAATGACGTTATTCCCTTGGAATATGGGTGGGCCTTTAGTGTGGGACGCGACCTGCGTCGATACTCTTGCGCCATCCCATCTTGCAAGTTCTGCGTGTTGTGCTGCTGCTGCCGCTGCGGCTGCAGAGAACCTCAAGCGGCGAAAATATAGTGGCACTGGTACTTGTTGGCAACTACATTTTTGAACCGTTTGGGGTTGAAACCCTCGGGTCGTGGGGGCCGAATGCCCACACTATTTTCAAAGAACTATCTAGACGGCTGGTTGACGCTCCCACGACCAAAAGACTGGCTATTACCTTAGCCAAAGATTAAGCATTGCCATCCAGCGTGGCAATGCTGCCAGCCTTTTGGGCACGCTCCCAGTCGACGGCGAAAGGGAGGAATTTTTTGATGCTTTTTAGTTTTTAGTTTAAGTTTGTTTTTGAATATAAGAATGTTGTAAATATATGTTAATAAAATACAATTCTTGGATTATAAATACAAAGTTAAAATAAAATAATGCAAAACATACTGTTTTACACTCGTATCCATATCTTATTGTGTCTGTAGAGTGTGCAAACCAAAAACAATATACAACTAATGTGAGTAATGTGGTGAAAAATAAAAAGATATTAAAGTAATCGGATCGGGGGCTTCGGCCATAGGACCTACTTCGGCTACTGGGGACGTAAGCCACGGACCCGAATCTCCCTAAGAAGCAGAGGAAGGCACTATTTTAGAACGAGTACGAGCTTGGCAATAGCGAGTGCGCGCGAGCCGCAAGTTAACATTACGCAAATAGGCCCCAGATCAGGGAAACATAAATAGGCTAACATGTTACCTNAATTATATTTATTATTTTTTTTTCTCTGCACATGTGGCTTCCCTGGCGACCCCGGCGGGCGGCACCCCCACCAAGACGAGCCAAGCGAAGTGCAAGTTCAATAAATATTTCAGAACATGGATTACCTAATATCACCAAGCACTTGAATTGTATAAATTAACCATTTTTAGCTTTTCTTTTTAGCTTAAACATTGTATTGTATAATTAATTAAACCATTGCATTAACTTCACTTGCATTATATAACTTTCTCGGTGATAGCTTGTGCCAACATAATGTAAGAAAACTTATTGTAAACACTATTGTATTTTTTAAAAAGAGTATCCATGGAGTTTCTTGCCGGTTCTTCTCCATGAGACCCACTTCTTTGAACCGTGCAACTAGCTTGACGTTTCATAAGAGCTTTTATAGGCCTATTTGAAATAAAAATTTTTGATTTGATTTGATTTGATTTGATTTCGCCAACTTCTAACTCATACAAACAATTACAAATTACGAGCATTAACGTCTACATAAAATGCCGACACACATCGGATTGCGTTGCACCGCGCAAGCGCCAACCGGTCTCGAGCGTGCGCGCATCGCATTGCGTGGCGAAATACCACTTTCCATAAATTTGTACGATATTTTTTCTATGTTCGTGTTTATGCTAGTTATTGAGTTACTTTTCATGGTTTATTGATTTCTGTGTCAAGTTCATGATGGTTCTAGAATTCGGGAAGGTTAACTCACTTAAAGGGAAACTTTACTTAATCTTGGAAATACAGATTTCCATACGGTCCCCAAGACAATTTTATATTTCAGGTTTAATGGTAATATGCAAGAGATAATTGATGCGATACATTTAATGAAAATATGGGCGCTAAATACTACGTTATTTTTAAATCGATCTGAAAGTAACTTTCTACGAACTTAAATTATTTAGTAGTTAGTAAATTCTACTAATTGTAAACTACAAAATATTTTCTAGTAATTTTAACTAACCATTTTCATAACAAAGCCGATAAGGTCTTTTTTACGGTTTGTTTAATTACTATAAAAAAAATAATAGCTTCTTAAATAGCTAATTAAACGCAAAAGAAACGTTACACACGTGAATTCTATTAGTCACGATTGTGCTTAAACGTGACCAAAAATATAATATCGGCTGATAATAATTTATTGAACCTGCATTCACGAGTGGGCTATCTAGTGAGTTTTTGCTATCATCTGGTTAATGTATAAAAAAATAATAATGAATGGATTTTCGTCGCCATTTTTTAGCTTGAAATGTAGGCGACCAACTTAAGACAAGTGGTGATTTTTTGTAGCAGTTCAAAGCACATGTGCGTCTTATTTTATGAAGATAAATGGCAGCTTTAAGAG
>NWSH02000006.1:9195163-9210376 GCA_002382865.2 Heliothis virescens | reverse complement strand
AATAAAAAACTTTTTACAAAAATCGGTCTATAAGTCGGTAGCGAAATAAATATACTTAGCTGCGTGCACCAAACATTGGCTTCTAAACCGGTGCACCTATATATATATAAATATGATAGATATATATATGTATACACCTAGATTTTATAGAAGACGGTTTTATTTTTTGAAAAAGAAATTCAACAGAAGAGTTATTGAAAGGATTTTTCANTGTATACACCTAGATTTTATAGAAGACGGTTTTATTTTTTGAAAAAGAAATTCAACAGAAGAGTTATTGAAAGGATTTTTCAGGAGGACTTCGATAATGTTCCGGCTACTGCGTTTCAACGTTATCCTATCTGTTATGGCCACTTTCTTCTAGCTAACTAGCCATCATATCAACAGTATCTCTTTTATTGCTAGTCATAATGTTGAAAATTCAAAATATACCTTGAAAAAATATAAAACGCACTTGTAGTAACTAATAATTCAAAAAGAAACACTAACAAAATAATTCCCAAAACTTACACAGAAGCTACTCATACGTCTTTGGAGCGCCAAGGGTAGTTATATGAAGAAAACTAGTACAGTTACCGTAACGCAACTACGGTCCTGCGATATATCCTGCCGATGACTGAGATGTCCTGGAACGTCAATACTTTACGCGCGAAGGATAAAAAGATACAGCAATTTATCTAAAACGCTGGCGCCTCTGAGGCGTAGAGTAGTATTCTAGGGTTAAGGTTTAAAGAGTGCTAATTTACCAGCGTATTCGAATGAAATCTTTTGAATTTGAGTTTGCCCGATGGTTGAATAACACTTTGCTTTTAAGGTAATCGTGAATACTGTTATATTTAGCTGATCTGATACCAGTCCTACCTGATTGCACTACCAATCATATCTACTGATTTATAATATCCAGATCAAACTGTCAGCCGACTTAAAGTTTGCAGTGTGCGGGGGCTCTAATTTTTGTTCTTCTTTGTAATCTTAGCGGAATATAAATGACTTGTTAAAGTAGTAGTAGTAAGTTAAAGTACTGATTAAGGTTCTTGACCCCGTTGTCGTAATTTGTATTGTAATTAATGATGTAAGAACGGCTTGAAGATTTATTTAGGAAATTGAGATGCCTTGACTGAGGTCAGTTCCAAAATATAATATTTATGGTCAGACCGTTTTTTAGTCAGTCAGTACAAATAAGTCAGTCGTCTCTTGAAATCTGACAACTGTCAACTGCACAAAATATTCGGTGGCACTATACGAGTATTATAAAAGAAAACCCCATTAAATTTTTCAGAGAAATGAGTGCAATTGTAAGTAAACCTATGACACTATGAATAATGGAACGTATTGGAAAAAGTATTTCAGTATTTTTTTCAGACTTTAGTACTAGAATAGAGTAGTTGCGGAAGCTAGTAATATACTTACGATTGTCCAATATCAGTAAATCCACGCTTATCGATATGGTAACTCCTGATGCCATTGGCAGCCTTCTCACAGTCTTCATCACTAACACATTCAGGTACCACCGTATGCTGGATCACCACGATGTCCACTGGGTTGACGAGGGTCTCCTCTCGGAGGAGGGGAGAACCGCCCCAACTGGTGATGGGGATCACACCACAATTGCCATCTGAAAGAAAATTAAGACAAGGGTTTTTGTTTAGATTGTCTTTTATTTTTGTGGTAGGTATGTTTTTTTTTTATTTATAAATGGACCAGTTGTGAGTTCTAATGAAAAGTCGGATTCTTGTAAAGCTACAAACTATGACATTATCCTACTTATATATTATACCTAAAGATTAGATTACTTATCTATAGTTAATACCATAAAACTCCGTACAGAATATTATGTTTTTATAGTGGGATGCGATTGATATAATATGTTCTCTCGATATCTATAACATAACAATATGTTAATTTGCGATAAGGTATTGAATTTTGACAGCAGTCTATATTGTGTCTATTTTTACGGCCGTTCCCAATAACCTATCTAACTCTGGATTTGCTTACCAGAGATAGAAATTTGACATTACTTGTATGGGGCTAATGTCAAAATCCTATCACTAGTAAGCAAATCCAGAGATAGACAGAATATTGATTTCCGCAGTTAATCTACGATCACAAACAACGGATTGAGGGGGCTATTGAAATCGACCAATAGCGAATAGTTGATAGTCAGACGATTAATGACACTTCAATAAGTGCAATTTTCTATTAATAATTAAGTTTAACGATACGTGCAAACCGTAATTAATAATTAATCAATCAAATATTGGTTTAATGTTTAGACTATTGCAATTGACATGCCTTAGTTCAGAGTCAATTATTGTTCCAAATGTCATTCCAATAAAAATCACAAAATGTAACTAAATTACACAATAATTATACACACCGAAAGGCTATATAACTGCCTACCACATATTTTATTACTATATTTTTATTTCACGTATATTATATTTTCATGACATTTATGAACTTGGCTAGTACAAACATGCTGTTTGAGACCAAAATTATTTTGAGTGCGCATACAATAGACACAATGAAGTACACAAAGATTAAACAAAAATATAAAACCATAACAATAGAATAACCTCTTCATAAGATACTCATGTTATTGACACACAACGTTAAAACTATTTTTACAATACCAAGACAGTTGAAATCTCTTAGTAAACAAAAACAAAATTAAACAATAAAATAATACTCTCTTGAAAACAAAAAGTCACGAAAAATACTTTTCTTTCAGCAAAACTTTCAAAGGAAAACAAACAACGAAATTATTTAACAAAACTTACCTTTTGCCTCCACTGTTAACTTTACAATGAAAATTAGGAACAGAATTGACCTCATTTTGGAAAAAAATATTAAATAAAACTCCTTAAAATTCAAGTACTAACTTTCTCTCTTCTATCTGAAATGTAACTACAGTTTATGTGCCACAATGTCCCTTATATATTAGTTTATAATAATTGGAGGGTAAGAACCTTTATCTTTGGGAATTTACAGCATTTTCTGAGGATAAATTTAATTCCCTGTTTTTTCCCGATCAAATGTTAGGCATAACTGTGTAACATGAAGTTTAGATAAGATGCGTATATGAATCATAGTAAGTTATCAGTGTAAAGACGTACAGTTAAAGATTTTATGCATACTGATATCTTTGTTGACTCCTCTTTTTAAAGACTACCGAAAAGAAGACTTCAAACTACTATCGAATGGGATATCAGAAGGTAATGAAGATATCAGAATAACATATAAGTTACTTTTTACCCGAATGCGGGAAGTAGGTAGTTATTTAAGTACTGGGCCTGTTCTGACAGAAGCCTGAAACCAGCAGTAAGTTCACTTATCTGGAACCCAATCTAGTCCCTGTTCGGGACTTAACAACCTTTATCTTTGGATGGTTTTATATTAAACTAGCTTCCGCCAGCGGTTTCACCCGCTTTCCCGGGAGAACTACTGCGCGCACCCGTATAAAAAGTAGCCTATAACCTTCCTCGATAAATGGGCTATCTAACACTGAAAGAATTTTTCGAATCGGACCAGTAGTTCCTGAGATTAGCGCGTTCAAACAAACAAACAAACTCTTCAGCTTTATAATATTAGTATAGATGAGAAATTTAACACAAATTATAAGATTATCATACGTCGCTGTCATTTCAGCCGCAGATTTTTGACAATGAAGTTTAGTTAGAACCTTGCTGCTTTATATACATGTATTTATTACAAAGGAATCTATTATCTTCGACTAAGATGATAGCGACACACTGGACTAACTTTGCTCTAGATAAACTACAACTAAGGTCAGTGGTATGATGGCTAACGTATATACAGACGTACAAACACACATAAATACAGTCACTTAAGCTCTTTTAATACAAATAAATGCGTAAAGGCTGATAATAATGTCTATCTTTGTACTGTAAACATTGGGTCCATTAATAGGTGAACATTATATTATAGAGATAATAAATATTACGTGATGCAA
Organism: Heliothis virescens; assembly: GCA_002382865.2. Classification (NCBI taxonomy): domain Eukaryota; kingdom Metazoa; phylum Arthropoda; class Insecta; order Lepidoptera; family Noctuidae; genus Heliothis; species Heliothis virescens. The sequence goes on along the minus strand of NWSH02000006.1, from coordinate 9,206,403 downwards.
TTTGCTGTGCTCACAAATGAGGATAAATAGACACAGGAAAGGGGAGTTACACTTCCCAGTATTTGTTTAGATTTATTTAATTAGCTGTTTTACTGTTTAAAGTTCTTCCCGTACCCCGTAAAAAATAACCTCTGTCCTTATCCATTCTGTAAAGTTTTTTTTTAATTGGTTAGGTTGTTTCGGAGCCTAAACACAACAAACAGGTAGTTTATTTTGTCTGAAATATTTAGTTTATTGTATAAACTAACCTGATAACAGACGGACGGAGTGACGGACGGCGAAGTCAGTGCTGCCATTTTTGGGGTACGAAACGTCCTAAAAATCACCCAAATCAGGTATTATCATAAACAAAATGCAAACGGGAAAATAACCATGAAATTAAGATATAAATAATATTAATAACTATGTATTTATTGCCAACAATTGAAATTATACGGATGTTTACATTTGTTGCACACGCCGTCCCCTTTAATTTATTTGTTTAATAAATTATACCTTATCCACTAAACTTCGAAATAAGATGCACGATATACATCAATGGCCTTATGCAGTCAATTTTATTTTTCGTATTTTTTTAAATTTATTTGTACATACTAGCTATTCTCTACTGTTTCACCTGCTTCCAGAGCTTTCTCTAGACGTTGTATGTACTTCATTTAAATTGGATGAGACAGTTATTTTCGCATTTAACTATGATATCGGTTAGGATTTTTTAAATTATGAAATTGCCTGAAGACTAATGGAACAAGTACCAAAAAAAGTAACGTTTGTTGAACCAAATAGTAGTTAGGTACCCAGAATTCTTATTCTGAAGAAAGCAACTTACTGGCTGTAAGTATTCTAATATATATAAAAAAAACATAAACTTGAATTCCATATTGAAATGGTGTAGCAATTTAAAAATTATATCGTCACCAATCTTAATTAACAAAGTCATTACTGAGTCAATATTTAATAACATATTGATGATATGACAACAAACAAACAAACAAACACGTGACAAATGCACGATGTATAAACAGTTTATGATACAATCAATCCTATCAGGATACAAGTATAGACGACAGCACAGCGTTACCACCACAATCTGACAATATTTTTTTTTTACTGACAAATTTCTGCAATAAATTTTCAACCTTATCACAATAGTGGAAGGTTAATGTTCGATTGGTAAAATTTGAAAGATTTGGATAGTTTGACAACCTCTCCACAAATGCACTGAAGCTATATTGCTATAAAAGGTTGAACACATAATTTATGGCAAGTTTACGCACCGGAAAGTTCCGGTGTCGGAAATTCCGCATGCGATTTTTTAAGTTTTTAAACTATACAAATATTTGAGTGCATATTCGCTTAGTCATTTTATTTAAATGTGTTATACAATAAAAGGTGTTTTGTAAAGAGAATTATTTTATTTTGCTCCTTTGTGAAGGACGAAAGACTAAATACAGCATGATTTGTTCGTCTTTTGTTTCTCTGAAATTTTTACTGTTGCCGTTTTAAAGTTACCCTAAAAATCATATATTTTATACGTATATCTCAGTACCTAATTACATCTGTTAACGCAATTTATCTGCATGCAAAATAAAATTTTGAAATATTACGCATATGTTTTTATTAGGGTTCCGTACCCAAAGGGTAAAACGGGACCCTATTACTAAGACTTAGTTGTCTGTCTGTCTCCGCGCTGTATCTCACTAACCGTGATAGCTAGAAAGCTAAAATTTTCACAAATGATGTATTTCTGTTACCGCTATAACAACAAATACTAAAAATGAAAAAAAATATTAAGGGGGATGGGGTTCGGAACCCTTCATGCGCGAGTCCAACTCGCACTTGGCCGGTTTATTTTTCATTGTACTTAAACTTTAATTGATTGCTAGAAGAAAAGCTAAAAATGAGCGTTGTAATTAAATACCTATAATAATAATTAGCCTGACGTGATATATTGACGTCATTGGACGTAATCAATCAATTTGTTAGCAAATGATTGATGACGCGTTTGCCTACAAACTTTAATCTTGAGCGAGATAAATTCTTAATTAACAGAAAGAAGAAAGTTCAGTCATTAATTTGTAGTAACTATCTATTAGTACTACATATTTCTTTTTTTAAACATAAGATGGATGACCGAGTTTGGCTTTCGAAATTGAAAAGGCAAAATTATATACCTACTATAAAAATAGGCCTCTTAGTTTAGTTGGCACTAAGTTTCAGAGGTTCCAGGCGGAGTTCTAGTTCAGAATATGCCTCATAAAATTAATCAAAATAAAAACATTTTTATGGCACTATCTGTCAGATAACTATTTAGAACTTTATCTGGAACCTCTGAAACTGACCTTTAATACAGGACCTAACTGATTTAAAAAAACCTACATCACATAATATCTCAATAATCACTTATCTACCATGTTTATTTAATCGTACGGTAAAACGGCTCATATGTCAGTTAATTATATTACTATACAAATTATACCCAGTAAAAACTGGAATTCCTACGACCTTTCCCCAGTCCATCGTTGGGCTATTATCGTATAACAGTAATGACGTAACAGATAATTCTATTAAACGACACACAAAAGCACGTGCATAATTCTATTAAACGTCTATTAGTAAACACGTGTATTAAAGCGTGCACTTTGTGGAAATATACGTGTTTTGTTTCTTGAAACACTATTACTGTATTTGAGCACATACATTTCGTAAAACGGGTGGGCGTTTTCATTCAAGGTGGTTGGAGGATGTTACCTACTTTGTATGAGAGTGGGTTTACAATGAACCATTAATATGGAGGACTAGCTTCTGCCAGCGGTTTCAGCCACGTCCCGTGGAAACTAATCGGCGCACCCGGATAAAAAGTAGCCTATAGCCTTCCTCGATAAATGGGCTATCTAATACTAAAAGAATTTTTCAAATCAGACCAGTAGTTCCTGAGATTAGCGTGTTCAAACAAACTCTTCAGCTTTATAATATTAGTATACTTAGATTAAATTGTTAAGTATGCGGATATGAAAAAATGCCATATTTTTGCATGTTAGTTTGATATGAAGATTGCTACCTATACATACATATTATATATTAAAGAATTGAATCTAGGTGTGAATTTTACGCAAAAAAGGGATGAACCGCTTAATTATTAAAATTACTAGTAGGTACGACGAATTCCTCCGTTTCGTATTCTGCTTTCTATTGGAACAGTTCCACGCACCTGGATGAAAGGCTCTCTCTCTATCCTTCCTTGATAAATGGATTATCTAACACTGACAAATAAATCAGATCGGTTAAATAAACTAGCTCTTCAGCTTTATAATATTAGTATAGATTTAATGTTCTGTATGATACACATTTCCTAATAAGACGTAAATTTTCCTCCTTATACATAGACGTACGTTTTTATTAATTATCATTTCAACAGAAAAAATAATTCTGCTCAGGTTAATTATACAATCTCTCATCCACGAGACCGGTCTAAGATTATAATTATAAATGTTTCGCAAAGGTTATAAAAATACTTGAAATGCACACATTATCCTTATCTACGTGTAATTGTTCTCTGTTATTAATATGGTTAATTTCAGTTGCAGCGCTACGTATATCTGAAAACGTGATCCAACGTTTACTTTTTAAACTGTGAAAATTATCATAATTAAGAATAGATTTTATCAAAGTTTATGATAAAATTTTACATAGGTATTTAACTATGCAATTATGAACTGAAATGAACTTAGGTCGCATTTAAATAAAAACCGGCCAAGTGCGAGTTGGACTCGCGCACGAAGGGTTCCTTTATCTATGAAAAAAGCACAATAGGAATGGTCAAGTGTGAGTTACTTAAGTTGCACATTATTTCTAATAGATGGCGCTACTAGTATACAATTTTGCAAATCTATGGTCTGTTCGCGATAGGAATAGAAAGAAGTTTAATAAGGCTCTTTTAGGCGTCCACTTAAAAATATCATTAGAACAAAAATGATTACGCTCCAGAATGATGTGGAAAAAATATAATTAATTTAAATAACAGCCGTCACACTTAATTGTACATATTTAAATTATCTTCTTTCTGAAATTACAAGATTTTCATTTAATATCATTTATTTTGACATTCTGTTGTCGTGTCGACGTTAAAAAAATCTAAAAGAAGCAGGGGTAGAGAGTACTGGGAATGTTTTCACGTCACTGACAATTTTCTCAGACAGTCTCAGACCAAGTCACAAAATGTATAATATCGAAAATTTTCGTTTAGTTAATTTGTGGAATCATAAAGCAAGGAAATTAAAAAAAACACCGGGTTGCACTCCGGGAGTGCTGGCAGAAGTGAAAACATGAATATTAACTTAATTGCGTTTTTAATATATTTTTGAGATTATGGAATGAAGAAAGAGCACAACTACTTTTTACTGTCATCACTTGCCCTCGGTATTGAGAGTTTCTCAAAAAAATATTTTGTCCAGTACTGGAAGGTAAACTAAAGATACCCCAACACGATTAAATATAATCAAAATTTAAGCACGACTCCATCTATGATTTTGAAGAATAAAAACCATACTTACTTTTCGTACTTTCATACTTACTTGACTTTGAAAAATTTATAGATGGCGCAACACATTTTTTTCTACTCATAGTACTTTCCTCGATTTTAAGGGTTCTGGTTAAGCTAAAATTATTCAAATAATTATGAATTTGAGTTTATTGAATTTATTGCTGTGGCTAATCCTAAAGATAACTCTCGGCCCATTTCATTTTATATAAATAATAAAAACCTAAACTCCAATCTATTGATTTAAATGATAATTACTAGCCTGGAACCTATTGTCATAATTTCACACTGTTTGAAAACGTCAAATAAATATCTTACCGCTGACCTGTCTCTACGGAAAGTTCTATGTGAGATTTTTGGGTTTCACGATTTCGGGTTTCACATTTGGTCCCACTGAATTACCTGGTCGCGAGTTTTATATATTTTTTCCCCATACAAAAGTGCTCAACGCCGCTAAAGAAGTTTCACATGATCAAATAATTAATTTTAATAGCAGCTACCACGCATAATTATTCTTATTTAACCTACCGACCTTATCAAATTATAAGGCTTTCATTTAATACTGTTTTTTGTAATATTCTGTCAATGTCTAAAATCTATAAGAAGCATAACGTTTTCACGTATTTCTACCAAAACTAAAATCTTACTGTATTTCCTTCATAAACTGTGACAGTACGTGAGTACGCCTTTTCTCGTTAAAAATGAATTTTCGTGATTTTGTTGTTTATTGTTACTGTTATTTATATATATAGTGCCCGAGTTAATAGATCGTTTAAATTAGAGGAAGTGAAGCAGTAACTTCCTCAAGGACTAACATATATGACGAGACGACAGAGAAATGGCAATCTTGCGTTGCTAATACAATTTAAGAAGAAGAAAAGTTTTGCCAACTTGATGGTATAATAGATAATGTCGTTGAAAGGTTCATTTTTAACGTTAGTGGAACTTCTTCATCATCATCATCATCATCATCAACAGAGGAAGATGCCTGACAGAATAAAATTAATGTCATCTCCATTGTATCATTAACTTGAGATTATCTTCCTGTCCTTTTCCCAACTACGTTGGGGTCGGCTTCCCGTCTAACCAGATGCAGCTGAGAATCATTGCTATACATGGAGCGACTGCCTACTTGACCTCCACAACCCAGTTAACTAGGGCAACTCGATACCTCCTGATAAGACTGGTTGTCAGATTTTCTGGCTTCTGACTACCCGTAACGATTGTCAAAGATGGTTGCCTTACCTATCGATTTATCGTACTTTCTGAAGCACAGAAGGTCTCGATATGACATAAAAAATCGTTGCACTTGTGGCTGGGCACGCTTCAAAGCTACTTTCACTGAATGGGAACATTATAATTATTTTATTTTAAATAGGTTTAACCATTTTTCTTTTTTTAGCATCTTGAATAATAGGTATGGGTATGAAGAGTTGTGCCCGCCAACATGGGTACATATAGAATTTTTATTTTTACTTCATGTATTAATTTATTAATTTTGTATAGAACCGGTTCTTCAAACCATACAGACAGGCTTGCGTTGCTGGAGAGTTTGTTCCACCATTTCTTCTTCTCTACTCTATCTTATTTTACTCTATTTTAATCATCTGGCATTCTAAATTATTAAAGTTGGTTTGTTGAAATTTTATTTCGTTTTTATTAATAAACTGATTGTTACTCAACACTGTTGGTTCACGCCATTCGCCTCGCGACGAGTACATAGAGAGGAAATAATTTACTGTATGCTATACATATTATTTATTAAAAATTTTTGAACTTAACATGAAACAAAAGGTTTCATACTCCTGCTTCTGCGAGCCTCTTTTTTCTAACGTTATCGTGAACAGAGTATATATATATAAAAGAAAGTCGGGTTTGTTCAAACACTTATAACTCGAGATCTGCTGGACCGATTTTCATGGTTTTTGGTTCGTTGGATTCGTCTCCGCCCCGAATAACAGAATACATCTTAAAAACAATAAAAAAATACGAATACATAAAAAAAGAAAGATTGTACTTAAAACGTTCATTTTTTTCGTACCTGTCAAATACTGGGTTATTCTCAAACTGCCCCATTCTTTTGTTTAGCAAACTTTTGAAACGCGAACATCGGTTCCCAAATGCATCCACGGCAATGTTCCTCACGTAAAAAGCAACGAAATATTAAATTATTAAAGTTTCATTTTCTTCCATAACATCTTGCTGAGGAACAGTCGGTATAAAAATGTTATGCGTCGTGACAACTGAATAAGATAGGCGGTTTATTTATCTTTTAAAACGCATATACGATGAAACATTTAGAACTCATAAAGTTTTCGTATTAAATATCGATGGACATCACTAAGTACTAGGATTCTTGAGTGCCCATGGGCGGTGTCTCCTTCATTCATCGTGAAGCCTCGAATTCAACATCTTCATGCATATTCTCGTTGAAACCCTCGGGAAACCTGAAATCCCAAAGACAAGACTTTTTTCATAGAAAATAAATTGGTGGATTGTAATATTTTGGTAATTTTGCCAGATAGAAGTGTGATGAATTAGATAGAATTCTGAATACCAAAAGTTGATAAAGAGTTCAATCATGTCATGTATTCAGTAGTTTCATATTGCTAAAGTAAAAAAAAATAATACACTAAGTAGAACATTTTATTCTGCGTTGAAATAAATTATTGTTTTAGTTTAGTTTTAAGTCTAGAATTAACGTTTTGTGACAGGATGCGAGCCTAGGTCCTACAACACAGGAATCCCTAGTGTAGGAACTAGGACATAACCAATATGTAGTTTTCTAGAAATAAACGATTTTCATTTTTTTTGGTCATAAAAAAAAGTTTCAAGTGATCTTACACAAAAGAATTTTTTTTTTGCAAAACCATTACTTTATTTTTTGATACATTGAAAACATGTTGCTGTTGTTGGAATTGTATTAAAACAGTCCAGAATGTTAATAAATCAAACTTTTGGGGCAGGAAATATTTGTTTGGATATTTATATATCTCCGGCTTTGCACAAATAATTGCTTCATATCAAAAACACACATTTTACAAGGTAGCTATTTTTGAAAATTTAAGAGAGTAATTTTTCATTTTAATAGGTATGTTTTGGATTGTGTAGATATTTTAGCAAGCAGGCATCCTAATTATGATATGTTTACTATCCTCTAGTTTAATGTCTCAAGAATAACTTCTAGAAGCTATTTATTTTATAAAGTAAAATTTTATGTGGCTGTAGAACAGGTTTTGCCCTGTGCCTATTAAATATTTTTCTTGTGTTTTTGCTCTCTGGCTGTTTTTATATAGTCTGTGCATGTGCAAGCATTTTCTTTAATTAATAATTTTCTATAATAAAACTGAAGGAATTCTTGTTAATTTACGTCCACAAACCTAACAGGTTATTGCCCACACGCTGCAATGATTAAACAAAGAGCAGGGAAAGAGAATACCAGTACAGAAAATCTAAAATTTGTCAAGAGCGCATTGTGCTGCGTTAAACATAACCTAAAAATGGAATTTGGAAGACAATGAATCTCGATAAATCGACGGTAACTAAATTTAGCAGTGGGAAAATTTCCAAATAAAATGTGCTCTGCGTGCCAAAGGGTTTGGACATAAGTCAACCCAAACCTGAAACGAACGCCCCATCAATGGAATAAAGATGGACGGTTTTGGCGCAATGTTCATAATGACATCTGCAATGGATTTGAAAACCAATTAGCACTATGAGAATTGTGAAACCGCTCTCCAAGTGATGAGACTAACTTGAATCTATTCTATGAACAGAAATCGGAATAAATAAAATGATCCTGCATGAGCGTTTTTATTCAATATAAAATGTCACTGGGATAGCATGGCTCAGGCATATTAGCTAAAAATCGAGAGTATGGCTTTAAGCAAACTAAAGAAAAGGGGAGAAGACATAAGCGATACTGCATCATAACCAAGATATTGAGTACATTGCCCTTCCAAGTACAGATCTCTCCGCAGGCTTGATGTCACTTAGATTCAATGCAACAAACTGTGATCAATTTAACAGCTCGGCTATTAGATGAACGAGGCTAGTGTTTGGTGTTTAGAAGAGAAAATGAGACAGGGGCGTTTAGTTGTAGCAAAACAGAAGTGAAAAGAGAGAAATACATCTGTAGAACAAGAGAAGAAGCGAAACAAACATTTAATTCATCGTGTGTCTGCTATAATGGTGGAAAAAGAGGTCTTATGCTGAAAGATTGTGTGCATCTAAACAAAATGAGGAAAGAAAAAAATATGTTAGCCTTCAATTGTAGATAGCCAGTGAATGGCATGATGGATGATTGAAGGACCATTTGGATTTTAGACAGCGGTGCATCAGCTCACATGTCTTACAAGCGTGAAAAATTTTATTGAACTACAACACTTATAGAGGAACCCACATTGAAATTTAGGAAATCAAGAAGATGTGAAGTTGTTTGTAGTTCAATAAAATTTTCACGCTTGTTAAGACATGTGAGCTGATGCACCGCGTTCTAAATTCCAAATGGCTCCTTCATCATTCATCATGCCATTCACTGCTACTCTACATGAAGGCTAACATTATTTTTTTCTTCCTCATTTTGTTTAGATTGCACGACAATCTTTAGCATAATTGACCTCTTTTTCCACATTTTATTAGCAGACAAACGATGATTAAAGTTTTTTCGCTTCTCTCTGTTTCTACAGATGTATTCCTCTTCTTTTCATTCTGTTTGCCTACAACTAAAGCTGTCTCATTTTCTTCCTTCTACACCCAAAACTAGCCTCTTCAATTCTTAATAGCCGAGCTGTTAATTGATTCACAGTTTGTTTGCTTGAATCAAGTGACATCCAAGCCTGCCGGAGAGGATCTGTACTTGGAGGGCCAATTGTACTCATATCTTTGGTTATGATAGGCAGCTTATCGCTTATTGTCTTCTCCATTTTCTTTAAGTTGCTTAGCCAATACTCTCGATTTTAGCTATTATGCGCAGCCATGCTATCACCAACGCTGACATTATATGATAAAAACGCTCATTGCAGGATCAATTTTTAATTTATCTCCGATTTCTGTTCATAGAATAAAGATTCAAGTTTTAGTCATCACTTTGGAAGAGCGGTTCCACAATTCTCAATGCAAGTGCTACGTGTTTCAAATCCATTTGCAGATGTCATTATGAACATTGCCAAACCGTCATCTTTATTCCATTGATGGGGTCGTTTCAGAGTTTTGGGTTGACTTATGTCAAACCTTTGGCCACGCCAGAGCACATTTTATTTGGAATTTTCACTGCTTGAAAATTAGTTACCGATTCGAATTTATCGAGATTCATTGATCTTCCAAATTCCAATTTTAGGTTATGTTAAACGCAGCACAATGCGCTTTGACAATTAGATTTTTCTGTACTGTATTTCTTTTCATGCTCTTTGTTAATCACTTGCAGCGTGTGGCGAGTCCCGTCATTCCCTCTTAGCTCAATCGGCATCCATACATCCGCACTCCTGTTTTATCAAATCTCGGGCTGTCGTTAGTGAGTACTGTCGGAATTTTACAAGACCATTCTGATCAGTCATGTATTTTATTATTTCGATTAACAAATATATTTAAATTATGACGAAATAATAAAAATAGGGCAACTCTATTCCTTGTTGCTCCAACGACATCTTGGCAAACGAAGGAATCGATTGTCTAATTATAAAAAACAGTATACTCTTCCTTTCTAGAGAGCAAAATGAAACTAGAGGTCCAAGAAAACATATTTAATAGGCAATACACGTTAAGGCCACTCTTATAGCAAACACAAATGTAAACGTTTGTCTGTTGCCACCTGGCTACCTCAACTGAGGAGACAAAACCCACACCATGCTCAAAACCTCTCTGTACATTTTAAAGTAAAAAATAATGACAAACTCCATATCTTATAGATTAATAAATGAGCTTTAAATTATTATTCCCTCAGGAGTCTATATAATTCGTTCTCCCAACTTTTGTGGAAGCGACGTTAGTATTCGAAAAATTACATACTCATAGGATGGAGTGAGAGGTTAATTTATGTAAACAATCGATAATAGTAGAGTAGTGAGTATATTTCCTAAGAAATTTTCGGGCTGTCATAATTGACTAGCGAAATAAATCGTACACCAATCAAAAACTCCGTATTAAGAAAATGAAAAAACAGGCTTTACTCTCTTTAATTTTCAAATAAGGGACTACCTTATTAAAATGGAATGTGTATTTTGAATGATGTAAAGAAGCAATTATTTTTATTGTTGTCAAAGCGGAATGTAGAGATATATAAAAAGGCTATCCAAACAAAATATTTTTCTGGCCCCCAAAAGTGTGATATAAATTTATTAAAACAGTCTGGTGACTCGGTGAGTTTAAACGAATAATACAGAGTTTTTATATTACTTTTAATTTTAGCATAATTTATCTATTATTTTGTTTTTTTTCAATTTATGTTTGTTGTATTTTTTATATATATTCAATTTTAAATTAATTATTAGTTTTATTTAGTTGTGTGTTTTGTATTCTCTCTATTAAATTTAAATGTTTTTAAGATACATTTTCTTGTATAGTAGTAAGATCAAACTTTTTGAAAACTCTTTTTATCGAAATAAAGGAAAACAATGAGCCCATTGAAAAAATCGTTTTAATTTTTCAATAGAAAAAGACTACAATTATTGGTATAATGTCCTAGTTGCCTACACGTAGGAGCAGG
>NWSH02000006.1:9158728-9170199 GCA_002382865.2 Heliothis virescens | reverse complement strand
AACCGCTCATGAATAAAAAAAAAATTTTTACAAAAAAACAAACCGACTTCACAAAAAACACTGAAAGGGATAAATAAAACTTTTCACATGGCTCTTAGAAGTCGGTTTGTCTGCAGGTCTGTGCTGTTTAGTTTTGCACCGACTTCTAGAGCCATGTGAAAAGTTTTATTTTTATCCCTTTCAGTGTTTAATTGTGAAGTCGGTTTTGTTTTTTTGTAAAAAAATTTTTTTATTTTATGTCTTTTCAGTTTCGTTTGGTCTAAAACTATATATCTTTAATACCCATCCACCCACAGTGACAGTCCGTACTGTAATGTATATCGGACCGTAAAAAAAGCGTACGAAATTTGAAGAGTTCTCTCAATTTCTCCAGGATCCCATCATCAGATCCTGGTCTCCTTACCATGGGACCACACCGACATCGTACTCTTTCAAACACAAAAAGAATTTCTCAAATCGGTTTATAACTGCTGGAGATATGGATTAACATACATAAAAAAAAAAAAAAAAAAAAATACGGTCGAATTGAGAACCTCCTCCTTTTTGGGAAGTCGGTTAAAAAAAGAAAATCTTTTAAATCGGTTTCAAAGTTAAATTCGCAAAAAATGTTCACAAAAACTTGTGTTGATATTAATTTTAAAAGTTAAATCTAGATTTATTTTCATAGCAACTAGTTGCTATGGAGATTTTTGTTTGAAGTACGGGTAGGGTAACCTTCGAAAATTACTAAGAACAAAAAAATATTTTATGTTTAAAAAACCGGCCAAGTGCGAGTTGGACTCGCGCACGAAGGGTTCCGTACCATTATCAATGAAAAAAGTACAATAGGAATGATCCAGTGTGAGTTACTTAAGTTGCACATTACTTCTAATAGATGGCGCTACTAGTATACAATTTTGCAATTAATTAATATAAATCAACAGCCTTAATAACTATTTTTTTTAATTTTTAGTATTTGTTGTTATAGCGGCAACAGATATACATCATTTGTGAAAATTTCAGCATTCTAGCTATCACGGTTAATGAGATACAGCCTGGAGAGGGACAGACAGACAACGAAGTCTTAGTAATAGGGTTCCTTTTTACCCTTTGGGTACGGAACCCTAAAAAAGAGAGTAACCAAAGGCCATAGGCATAGGCAAATTGTTGTAGCTATTCTAAACTAAAATGACGTGTCCCACTTATTGCCAGTTTCTTAAGTACCAAATAAAGTACTAGCTATCTGACAGATGATGTCATGGAAAGTAGTTCACATTAAAAACATTTCTATCTATCTAGGACTAGGTAAGCGCATTTAAAATTTATATTAGAGCATTTAAACTAGAAACCCTTATAGATTCCCCATGTCTGACTGTCTGTTATACCGATATACTATAATGTGCTATCTAACACTCAAAGAATTTAAGAGCGCACAAACTTTGTAATAGCTTTGTAATATTAATCACTAGTTTCCAACAGCGGTTTACCCCTTGTCCCGTGGGGACTTCTCTGTGCTCCCGAAAAAGGCCTTCCTCCACAAAAGGGCTGTCTAATACTTACTGAAAGATTTTTTCAAATCGGACCAGTAGTTCCTGAGATTCGCGCCTTCAAACGTCAATTAAACTTAAGCTTTAGGTATATTATTAGGATATAAGTGTATATCTCATTTCTGTGAATAGCTGAAAAAAAGTATAATTAAATAACATGTCAGAAAAACGTGAGATCACGTTTTTGACCACCGTCACTACTGTTTGAGAATGTAACTCTGTGTTTACCTCTGAAACCAGTTAGTACTAAAGAAATGTAATACTTATACATTTTTTTTTTTATTGCCTTTTTACTGTCCCACTGCTGGGCACAGGCCTCCTCTCATATCGAGAAGGATTGAGCGTTAATCACTACGCTTGCTCAATGCGGGTTGGTGATTTCAGACTTTATAGTCCAGGTTTCCTCAATATGTTTTCCTTCACCTTTTATCAGCCATTGGTGTCTAAGACATACTTAGAAAGTACAGCCAAACTTAGAAAAGATGCATTGGGTACTTGCCTGACCTGGAATCGAACCCACACACTCATACTTGAGAGGTTGGTGCTTTACCCACTAGGCCACCACGACTTATATACATACAAACGTCTAATTATTTTTTTAATTACCATCAAAACAAGGATAATATCTCAACGAAAAGCATGGTATCACACGTGACCGGGCTACGATGTTAAAAAAATATGTTATTAATTATCTTAATACGTGTGAAACTATAAATTGCCAAATTATTTCCTTTAAAAGGATATGGGGTTTTTATGTTGTAGTTTGATTATAATCTTAAAACTTGTCTAGGTTTGAATTGAATTCAGAAAAGGTATATGAGTTGGCTAGTTTTTGCCCATGACATTGTCTGTCCTGAAAACAGAACGTCCAGTCTCCGGACCATCTACGCACCTCCATGTCTAATGTTATCTCAATCAGTTTAGCCGTATTAGTGTAGAGGCGTGACAAACAAGCAAATAAAGTCACGTTGGTACACATTCACACAACAATATTAGCAATAATTCCATAACTATTAAACCTATAAAAACCATTTAGGTAATAATGTAAAAGGATCATTTCTGAACTGTTGTTGTAAGGGTTAAGTTCTACCAAAATGGTGCGCAAACATTGATTTCATTTGATTACACATAATAATGGCGTCTTAGCCGATTGTCGGCCACGGTGGCTGTTCTCATATAAGGAGATTAGCCAGCTGCACAGGACATATTATAGTGCACAAGCATTTGTGCTGACACAGGTGGACTCCCTATTCCCTTACCCTCATAAGTACGTAAATACACTGACGTATTTAAATAAATAAAAAAAAATAAAACATTTTATTATTGATTTGGGTCGAGAATCATTAGCGTCCTTGAATTTGACCAATCCTGGTCAAATCCTGTTTTGTATCCACAAAACAGCTTGTATAGTGAAATTTGTCAAGGACAGTTGACTTTAGGCAGTCAGCTGTAAAACTTCGCTAAACGCTCGTTTTCAACGTGGTGATATTAATCTTACACAAGTTTGAATAAATACGTGTCATGGAAAAAATAATTAAAATTTTTTTTCCCATTTTCATTCAATTAGACAATGTCTTATCATCGAAAGTATGAGTCATGTCTGTGTCCGGATGTTTTGATAATTAGGAAATTAATGGGCACTTTAACAAATCAGGGCAATGGTGTCATCATCATCATCATTAATATAGTAAAATCAAAACGGCGATTACATCCTATATAGTATCTATAAATTAATGATGATTAACGATGATTAGGGAAAATCGATTTTCATTGTAAAGTAGCAGAGATAGTCACATCCTATTGAATGATTTCGTAGTCTTGAGATTATTTTTATGACGGGGTAAAATATTTTTGTGATAACTAATATTTACCTACTGTATGATCACGATGAATTGTATATGACAACGTAAGATTATGAATACCGTTAGATTGCAATCTACCTCGCGAGCAACTGCCGAAATATTGTGAAGCGCACCATATCCCACCGCACTGTGAACCGCACCATATCGCACCGCACCATATCGCACCGCACTGTGAACCGCACCATATCCAAAGGTTACCCCTAATTGGTCGGCCTTACAGTAGACCATTCGGTGTCCATGACCAATCAGGAACATCCGTTGGAAAGTTCACAATATTTGACAATCATTAAATTGTAACCTGTCTGTTTGAATAATATGTTAAATTGTTAACAATATGGTGCGGTTCACAATATTTCAATAATTTGCAATCTCACGACATATGTTTAATCTAACGGTATTTGTAATTAATATTACGGTGACATATGTAATTAATTGATGTTACATCTATATGTATAACTAGTAGCCTCATAAAAGTAGCCTGTACCCTTCTTCAATATAAAATGGGCTATCTAGTAAAAGAATAGGACTAACTGCGGAATTCAATATTCGTCTATCTCTGGATTGCTTACTAAAGATAGGATTTTGACATAACTAGTATGGGACTAATGTCAAAATTATATCTCTAGTAAGCAAATCTAGATATAGATAGGTTACTGGGAACGGCCGTAAGACACTTCGAACTTGAATTCTCTCTAAGCACATAACTAGACATCGGATTATATGCATTTGCATTTTTGCATATGCAAATGCATATAATGCTATTTTTATAGCGTTATTGCATATAATGGTATTTTTCACTGACAGTGCTTATTTCAGTAGTTGTACGTGTTAGGTGTGTATTATGCCGTCGACATATTTGAGGATATTTCAATAAAAAAAATATTGCTCTTATTGCCACACATTTCAGCAATATACCCGATGCAATTGAGAAACTAGAAACTAAAAATCTTCCTTTGTGCAAGTCCTTAGAAATATTAGAAACAATGATTGAACAGAGTAACGGAGGGGGGCCCAAAGCGAGCACCAGCCTAAAGCGAGCACCCCATACTGAATCAACGTAAACAAACTCGACGCGGTCTCGCGTCTCATAGCCCTTACCCCCCGCCCCGCCACTGTCCGCAGCAGTCGTACGTTACACCTCGGGCGAACACTACGGCTCACGTGAAGAAAAAAAGAATTTCGACGTTTTTATACAAAAAAAGGAAGGTATGTAGATTGTGTTCTGTCTAATTTTAAGTGATCTATGTTGTTATCAAGATACGTATTGTGTATTGGGTTTATCTTACTTTAATTTAATAATATTTGCATGTAAATATGAAAATAAATGTTAGGTTAGGTCTGACGAAAACGTGAGCATAACATGAAAGGCAAAGCGAGCAGGGCAAAGCGAGCATGCCCGTTATGCCCTCGTGATCATGCTCGTTATGCCCTCTGTTGACTGAATTGAAATGACGCAAATTTATTATTTTCTTAAAATTATAATTGTTTTATTTACCTACTCTTGTCATTTTTTTTCGTATGGTGAATAAATATAAAAGGAAGACGGAGCAAGCTCTTTGGAGTGAAAGTACCATGAAAAAAGCGATGCAGGAGGTGACTGAACAGAAACAGGCTGTAAAAACAACGGCTACAAAATATGGCATACCACGGGCCACTTTGCAGCGACATTTAAAATCAGGTTCTAGCAAAAAGAAGTTAGGCAGATTTACCGCAATCTTCAGTGAAGAACAAGAAAAAGAACTATTAGACTATGTTTTTGAAATGGACAGTGTGTTTTATGGTCTAACCAAAGAAGAATTTCTGCTACTTGTCTTTCAATACGCTGAAAAAAACCGCATCCCTCATCCATTCAAAGGTGGTACTGCTGGTACTGATTGGTATAAAGGCTTTATTAGAAAACACCCTGACTTGACTCTAAGAAAACCAGAGCCAACTTCCATTGCTAGAGCAAGAGGTTTTAACAAGCCCCAAGTTTATAGATTTTTTGATCTATTAGAAGAACAAACACAAAAGCACGGCATAGATGCTACTCGTCTTTATAATATGGACGAAACAGGGGTACAAACTTCGTCCAATAAGCCACCCCGAATATTGACAAAAGTTGGGAAACGCCAAGTTGGTCTGATTGCAAGCAGCGAAAGAGGTAGAACAACCACTGTGATTTGTTGTTGCAATGCTGCTGGATCGTTTATACCACCGTTTATGATATTTGCACGTAAGAAAATGAACTCACGGTTACTAGATGGGGCAGCACCGGGTACCCAAGGAACCTGTACAGACAATGGGTGGGTCAATGGACCGGCATTTTTAGAATGGCTCAGATTCTTTATTGAAACTGTCCGACCAACATCGGATAAAAAAGTAATTCTCGTGTTGGATAATCATGAGTCCCATAAATACTTGCCCGCGTTGGAATACGCCTGTGCACATAATGTGATCTTTATTTCTTTGGCACCTCATACGACACACAGAATGCAACCTTTAGACTACTGCGTCTACGGGCCCTTGAAAATATACTTCGAGCAGGCACTTGCTTCATTCCAGAAAGCCCATGTTGGGCGAATCATTAACCAAAGCGATGTTGCAGGTCTCTTTTCAAGTGCTTACATGAAAGCTGCCACAGCTCAAAATGCAATCAAAGGTTTTAAGACCACTGGTATTTATCCAACAGATAGATATATTTTTGATGAGTCTGATTTTGAACCAGCAACCGTCACAGAAAAACCATTAAATCAGGAAATTGATCAACTTGAAGAAACACAGCCAGCATAAAACAGATAATATCTCAACGAAAAGCATGGTATCACACGTGACCGGGGCTAACGATGTTAAAAAATATGTTATTAATATCTTAATACGTGTGAAACTATAAATTGCCCAAATTATTTTCCTTTAAAAGGATATGGGGTTTTTATGTTGTAGTTTGATTATATTCTTAAAACTTGTCTAGGTTTGATATTGAATTCAGAAAAGGTATATGAGTTGGCTAGTTTTTGCCCATGACACTTGTCTGTCCTGAAACGAACGCAGTCTCCGGACCATCTACGCACCTCCATGTCTAATGTTATTCAATCGTTTTAGCCGTATTAGTGTAGAGGCGTGAAAACAAGCAAATAAGTCACGTTGGTACACATTCACACAACAATATTAGCAATAATTCCATAACTATTAAACCTATAAAAACCATTTAGGTAATAATGTAAAAGGATCATTTCTGAACTGTTGTTGTAAGGGTTAGTTCTACAAAATGGTGCGCAAACATTGATTTCATTTGATTATCACATAATAATGGCGTCTTAGCGATTGTCGGCCACGGGGCTGTTCTCATATAAGGAGATTAGCCGCTGCACGGACATATTATAGTGCACAAGCATCTTGTGCTGACACAGGTGGACTCCTATTCCTTACCTCATAAGTACGTAAATACATCTGACGTATTTAAATAATAAAAAAAATAAAACATTTTATTATTGATTTGGGTGACAGAATCATTAGCGTCCTTGAATTTGACAATCCTGGTAAATCTTGTTTGTATCCACAAACAGCTTGTTAGTGAAATTTGTCAAGGACAGTTGACTTAGGCAGTCAGCTGTAAAACTCGCTAAACGCTCGTTTTTCAACGTGGTGATATAAATCTTACACAAGTTTTGAATAAATACGTGTCATGGAAAAATAATTAAAATTTTTTTTCCCTATTTCATTCAATTAGAAATGTCTATCATCGAAAGTATGAGTCATGTCTGTGTCGGATGTTTTGATAATTAGGAAATTACATGGCACTTTACAAATCAGGGCATGGTGTCATCATCATCATCATTAATATAGTAAATTCAAAACGGCGATTACATCCTATATAGTATCTATAAATTAATGATGATTAACGATGATTAGGGAAATCGATTTTCATTGTAAAGTAGCAGAAAGTCACATCCTATTGAATGATTTTCGTAGTCTTGAGAATTATTTTTATGACGGGGTAAATATTTTTGTGATAACTATATTTACTACTGTATGATCACGATGAATTGTATATGACAAGTAAGATTATGAAAACCGTTAGATTGCAATCTACCTCGCAGCACTGGCCGAAATATTGTGAAGCGCACCATATCCACCGCACTGTGAACCGCACCATATCGCACCGCACCATATCGCCGACTGTGAACCGCCCATATTCCAAGGTTACCCTAATTGGTCGGCCTTAAGTAGACCATTCGGTGTCCCATGACCAATCAGGAAACATCCGTTGAAAGTTCACAATATTTGACAATCATTAAATTGTAACCTGTCTGTTTGTAATAATATGTTAATTGTTAACAATATGGTGGCGTTCACATATTTCAATATTGCAATCTCACGAATATGTTTAATCTACGGTATTTGTAATTATAATTACGGTGACTATGTATTAATTGATGTTCATATCTATATGTATAACTGTAGCCTCATAAAGTAGCCTGTACCTTCTTCAATTAAAATGGGCTATCTAGTAAAAGAATAGGACTAACTGCGGAATTCAATATTCGTCTATCTCTGGATTGCTTACTAAAGATAGGATTTTGACATAACTAGTATGGACTAATGTCAAAATTATATCTCTAGTAAGCAAATCTAGATATAGATAGGTTACTGGGAACGGCCGTAAGACACTTCGAACTTGAATTCTCTCTAAGCACATAACTAGACATCGGATTATATGCATTTGATTTTTGCATATGCAAATGCATATAATGCTATTTTATAGCGTTATTGCATATAATGGTATTTTTCACTGACAGTGCTTATTTCAGTAGTTGTACTGTTAGGTGTGTATTATGCGTCGACATATTTGAGGATATTTCAATAAAAAAATATTGCTCTTATTGCACACATTTTTCAGCAATATACCGATGCAATTGAGACTTAGAAACTAAAATCTCCTTTGTGCAAGTCTTAGAAATATTAGAAACAATGATTGAACAGAGTAGGGGAGGGGGCCCAAAGCGAGCACCAGCTAGCGAGCACCATACTGAATCAACGTAACAAACTCGACGCGGTCTCGCGTCTCATAGCCCTTACCCCCGCCCGCCCTGTCCGCAGCAGTCGTACGTTACACCTCGGGCGAACACTACGGCTCACGTGAAGAAAAAAAGAATTTCGACGTTTTTATACAAAAAAAGGAGGTATGTAGATTGTGTTTTGTCTAATTTAAAGTGATCTATGTTGTTATCAAGATACGTATTGTGTATTGGGTTTATTTACTTTAATTTAATAATATTTGCATGTAATATAAAAATAAATGTTGGTAGGTTGACGAAAACGTGAGCATAACATGAAGGCAAGCGAGCAGGGCAAGCGAGCATGCCCGTTATGCCTCGTGATCATGCTCGTTATGCCCTCTGTTGACTGAATTGAAATGACGCAAATTTATTATTTTCTTAAAATATAATTGTTTTATTTACCTACTCTTGTCATTTTTTTTCTTTAGTATGGTGAATAAATATAAAGGAAGACAGAGCAAGCTCTTTGGAGTGAAAGTACCATGAAAAAAGCGATGCAGGAGGTGATGAACTGAACAGGCTGTAAAACAACGGCTACAAATATGGCATACCACGGGCACTTTGCAGCGACATTTAAAATCAGGTTCTAGCAAAAAGAAGTTTAGGCAGATTTACCGCAGTCTTCAGTGAAGAACAAGAAAAAGAAACTATTAGACTATGTTTTTGAAATGGAAAGTGTGTTTTATGGTCTCAAAGAATTTCTGCTACTTGTCTTCAATACGCTGAAAAACCGCATCCCTCATCATTAAAAAATGGTACTGCTGGTACTGATTGGTATATAAGGTTTATTAGAAAACACCCTGACTTGACTCTAAGAAAACCAGAGCCAATTCCATTGCTAGAGCAAGAGTTTACAAGCCCAAGTTTTTAGATTTTTTGATCTATTAGAAGAACACACAAAAAGCACGGCAAGATGCTACTCGTCTTTATAATATGGACGAAACAGGGGTACAACTTCGTCCAATAAGCCCCGAATATTGACAAAGTTGGGAAACGCCAAGTTGGTCTGATTGAAGCAGCGAAAGAGGTAGAAAACACTGTCATTTGTTGTTTGCAATGTGCTGGATCGTTTTACCACGTTTATGATATTTGCACTAAGAAAATGACTCACGGTTACTAGATGGGGCAGCACCGGGTAACCCAAGAAACCTGTACAGACAATGGGTGGGTCAATGGACCGGCATTTTTAGAATGGCTCAGATTCTTTTATTGAAACTGTCCGACCAACATCGGATAAAAAAGTAATTTCTCGTGTTGGATAATCATGAGTCCCATAAATACTTGCCCGCGTTGGAATACGCTGTGAACATATGTGATTTTATTTCTTTGGACCTCATAGACACACAGAATGCAACCTTTAGACTACTGCGTCTACGGCCCTTGAAAAATACTTCGAGCAGGCACTTGCTTCATTCCAAAAGCTCATGTTGGGGCGAATCATTAACCAAAGCGATGTTGCAGGTCTCTTTAAGTGCTTACATGAAAGCTGCCACAGCTAAAATGCAATAAAGGTTTTAAGACCACTGGTATTTATCCAACAGATAGATATATTTTTTGATGAGTCTGATTTTGAACCAGCAACCGTCAGAAAACATTAAATCAGGAAATTTGATCACTTGAAGAAACCAGCCAGCAGTAGTAGACCCTGATAGAACACCATCATACACTTGATCAGATTATATATTCTCAAACTTATCTCCAGTAGACTCATTTACTCCAACGGCAGTGTCTGTTCCTTTGATGAACCTCCAGTAAATATACCAATCATAGATTATTGTTTCAGAAGACTCCAGGGCCTTCACGCCAAAGTTTTTCCTGAACTGGATACTTGGATAAAGGAAACACAACGACACCTGTTAACGTGTTCCCTTGAATGATATAAGTGAGGCTGCCACTTCTATTGAATTCAACAATTTGCAAGCACAAGCAGTTCACTTTACTCTATGGTTATTAGACCCTAACCAAAAGTTTGTCCGAATAAAACAAACAGACGAAGACAGGCTCAAAAAGCTGAATATTTTAACGAGCACCCAATCAAAGAAGACCAAAGAAATAATTATTGAAGAGAAAGAAACTAAGAATGAAAACTTAAGGGGGTTACGAAAATCTTAAAGATGACTGAAAAGTGGAAGAAAAAAGAATGAACAAATCAAAGAAGAAATATTTTCAAAAGAAAATAGTGAATGCTCATGTCTCGTATGCAGCGAGCTATATGTGGATCCTCCTGTAGAGGACTGGATCAATGCGATGATTGTAAAATGTGGGCCCATGTATAAATGCACATCATTATTCCGGAATTGGGGCATTTTTTGTGACTATTGTCAAGAGATTTAACTCTTTTGATTGGTTGTGTCAAGGCAGGAAATCTCTATTAAGTGGTTTATTTCTAAATTGACTAATTTAATACAATTAATTGTTGAAGGCTGTTAAGATCTCAAATTTCTTTGTTTTACTTTTAAGTCTAATAATCTTTTTTTTATTTTATGATAATTTTATAAAACTAATTACCTAGTTTGTTTCAAAAGTGAGATATTTTTGTTTAATTTTGTTTGATTGTTAAATTTATGAAGAAAATATTGCAAGTTACTAATGGCGATTGAATATTTTTAAGAATGTTGATTAAGTGGTGTTAATTTTAGATAAAGTTAAGTAAAAAAATAAGATGTTTCAGATTATATTGTTTTTAATAAAGATTCTTTATTACTGCCGTTCCGATGTTTTCAATAAATATATTTCTTCTTATTTGTAAATTAGATACTAAAAAAATAACGCATGCTCGCTTTACCCGATGCGTGCCCATTTTGCCCCATGCTCATGCCGCTTTAAGGCCAGCTTCGGGCAAAGTGAGCATTGGAAGTGTTTTCATATTTTGGATCTTAGTTTAATATTCTTGGCACATACGAGGATTTTATACATTGGGTTATGAAACAACACAATTTAGCATCTAATAGCATTAATAGTATTATAGTCGCTATGGTTTTAAATGTACGTTTTTCGCTTACTGCAACTTATGGTGCCGCTTTGGGCCCCTCCCCTACACACCC
>NWSH02000006.1:9131007-9148320 GCA_002382865.2 Heliothis virescens | reverse complement strand
ATATATATGTTATGGACTAGTGATAAATGTGGGCATTATTCATAATGTGCGAGTATTATGAATAATGTCTAGCTCTATTGGGCTAAGTGATTAGTTACTATTCTAAACTTCCATTATTTACACATTGCACGGTGTCTTATTATATTCACATGACATTGTGGCAGTTTGTTTAACTAAAGCAAATTTGACGCGTGCAGGGAGGGAAGAACGCGTGACACGTTTGACCAATCAGAGACCGCTATTCAGCATGGGCCCGTGCGGCGGCGCTATGTTTGTGTTAGTTTGCTGTAAGCGAATACGGACGAACTGTGGATAGGTTTAATTTCGTAACTCTTGTCCAAAAAATATATATCTAGAACATTAGCTGAAAGTTAGGTTTTAATGACAGAAACGAATTGGCTGTAAATCCGACCCACGCAGTCTTGTCTGCCCTACCTAGGGATTGCCAATCCGGTAATCATTTTCATCGGCCGGATCCGGCCGGATCCGGTCGGATCCGGCGGATTAGCAAATATGGCGAAGGGTATATGTACTTGGCCCTCACTTTGTCATGGACGGGTCCACACCGGGCACGATTGCTTTCGGGAGGTACCTGCCTGTCCCCGTGCGGCAATTTGGCGGCGGCAAAACTCTCGCGCCCGAGCCGTGGTATCAAGCCCATGGTGAGGGCGAGGAGGGAATGGGATGCCGTCGCCTCCTTCTGCGGAGCATTATGCTAGAGAGAAGCCATAGCGGCGGAGCGACTGCGAATTCGCGCCACTCATTCCCAGCCGCCGCTGTGGACTGGTGGAACCTGGACACGGTCGCCGGTGTTCGAGAGACGCTCCCGGGCCACCGTAGGGGGGTCTGTGGGCGGTGAGTTCCTGGTGGCACATCGTTCTTCCGTCTCCTAAGAAGATGATAATGAGAGACACACCCGTGTCGGGCGGCCGTTGTTCCACGAGTTCCTCAAATAGGTCAACAAAACCATTAGGGCCGGCTCGTCGGGGGCTGCGGACTTGTTCGAAAGTTTTACCGCTGCTTTGCACACAAAGGGCTCCGAAAGGACACGGTGGGGTTTTAGTCAAAGTCTTGACCCGGTCCCATATTCGTCAGGCAGATCTGAATGATGACAACCCTGAGAATCAGGGCAACTCATGACATTGCAGGCAAGCATCGGACTGAATATTGATATTGAGTTGAATTATGGCTTATATTATTGGTTACGACTGCCACATGGGTATTAAAATACTATAGTTTTAGACCAAAAACTTGAAAAGCATAAATTTAAATCTGCTTTACAAAAAAAATAACCAAATTCTCAAAACACTGAAGGAACCAAAAATAAAACTTTTTAACATGGCTTAGAAGTCGGTGGCAAAAAAGCACAATCAACTGACCTGCAAGACACCTACTTCTAGGCCATGTGGAAAAAGTGTTATTTTCGTCCCCTTTCTCCCTCTATATCTTACGAAGTCATTAATTTTTAAGTTATTTCCTCTTATGTAATCCTTTCCTTTTACTTTTGACTCTCCGATAACCTTCTTTTACTGAAGGATTTTGACTTAACTAGTAACCTTTTTTCAATGTATTTTTCGCGCTTTAGAGTTTAACCGGATCCGGCACCGGATCCGGTGCGTTGGTGCCGGATCGCGGTTAGGTCTAGAAACACGCCGGATCCGCCGGAAATTACCGGATCCGCCGGACCCGGATTTGCAATCCCTAGCCCTACCCTAGACCCCTAGAGTGTAATTCAAAATCGCGTAGGCGCGGAGAGGCGAGGCGGGCCGCGAGTTGAGGAGCAGGTGGTTGTAACACTTGCCACCGCGGCTGAGGCTGGCCGGCACACAGTGGGGCAGAATCCCAAAAAGCTGGCCAATATTCAGAACGTGTCATAAATGATTTCAAATTCTCTTCTTTTTTTGGTTTTTGGGGTAGCTGAATACAAATCTGTTATCAGAATTACGATTTTCATAATGGCGGACATAATTTAACCAATTTAACCAAGTTTAAGTTTTTTTTTTAATTGAATAAGTATGTTGTAAATATATGTAAATAAAGAATAACGCAAATAAAACACAAATAAAAAAAATAACCAATAAGTCTATTAACCCTTTCCATCATCCTCATCTAACTATATTACATGTCCGGTTTTCTTAAAATTGCATCTTTTAAAACGTCAGCCACGAATTTCTGTTCGTTTTTAGGGTTTCGTTCCCAAGGGGTAAAACGGTACCCTATTCCTTAAACTTCGTTGTCTATCTGTCTGTCTGTCTCCAGGCTGCATCTCATTAACTGTGATAGCTAGAAAGCTGAAATGGGGTATTTCCGTTGTCGCTATAACAACAAATACTTAAAATAAAAATATTAAGGGGTGTCCCAATACAATATACGTGTGAAACCCAAATTATATCTTTGATATTCATATATTTGTATGAAAAACAAAGTTATTTTTTGCTGCCCGAAACACGTTTGTATTTTGGCTAGTTGTAGGTAATAGATACGTTCATTTTTCATAGACAATGGTACGGAACCCTTCGTGCGCGAGTCCAACTCGCGCTTGGCCGGTTTTTTAAACTGTCTGTCACCATAAAAAAATACCTTTTCTTGATAATTCCATAATTTTAAGATTTAGAACGCAATAATAAATGCATTACAGTCAAACGTCTGTTAATGTCGCGCTACGTATTGCTCCCTAAAAATTAGTATAACTTTTTGTTGAGCACTCCTGAGCAGCTAGATTTTTACTATATTATATTTCAAACTATAGACTATCAGTTCCTTGTCAAAACAAGATCGAGACTCGCGAAGAAATTTTTAAAACTATCTTGGAAAATCGACTTTCGAAAAAAAAAACGCACAATTATTTATGTTTATTTGTTGTACAATTTCAATGTTTTAAACATTAAATAAGTAATAACTGTGCATAATTATATATTCTACATACCTTCGGAAAGTGATTCCCTTTTACAGAATTAAAATTGAGATAGTTTCGTCTGTTTTACAGCACTTTGAAACATGCCAGAATTTTTCGACGTGTACATTTGTTTAGTGCATACCGACCAAACAGCTGAATGTCAATTGATGTCAAGGCGACCCTAGAGCCAGTACGTACCTACCCCGGCCGGAATTTCCTTCTAGGGCTATCCGTTAACAAGATATAAACGTTTATAGACCAATATAAACAATCCAAAAATTTGAATATTGGCCAGCTTTTTGGGATTCTGCCCCATAGTGCGGCACCGCCGGCCAGCGAGCCGAAGCTGTGGTGGTAAGCGTTAAACCTATCTGCGACGATAAACTCGCGTGGGACCGCCGGAGCCCCGCAGCGCCGGAGCCGTGACAGAAATCATGCTTGCTGCAAAAAACTGAAACTTCCACAATGACAACAATGACGTTCCAAGCTTTACAAAATCTGACTGATTACTTAAATTGTTACACATCTAGTTTATTTTAAGTAATAATAACAATAAAAATGAAAAAATACTGATCAAATTTGTCTACTCTGCCCAAAGGGCGATGTACAATATGTAGAATGCCCGGTCAATTGGATTATTTGAATGATTATTATTAAATTGCTTTCTCAGATTGGGCATTTTTCATTATGACCGGGCATTATGTATAATGCAAAATTTGTCATTTGGTCCACAACATATATATTGTAAACAGACCATGAAAAGGGTTTACAAAAAATAGGTCATAATACGAAACTGCTGGTAATGGAGTATTTTTTTGTCGATGGAAAATCCTTAGGGGAAATCATCAAATGACCCTCCCACTGTGGGTGACAGCGTGAGGGAGTGTCACACTTTTAATGACTAAAACTCACCGTGTTCCTTCTTGAGCCCTTTGTGTGCCACGGCCGCGTTAACTCTTTCGAACAATCCCGCAGCCCCGACAGGCTCTGGCCCTAGTGGGCCCCGCTGGTGGTTATGAAGTCTGAGTTACCAATAAAGCTAAATTATTTTGTTGTGTTCTTATCTTTTCGTTCGGAATCTAATATTTTGAATATGAATACAAAAGTAACTCTGTCCGTCAGTCTGTCTGGCTTTCTTTCAAAACTAGTAAACCAATGTAAAATTTGGATACTTATAGAGGGTATAGAAATTGAGTAGAGACCTAGAATATGTACCTACTTTTTATTCGGCTACGGTAAGATAAAAAATAATTTATACAAAGTAGGATGAAAATCAGCACTTTTTGAAGGTCAATTTTACAAAAGACAGCCCCCAAAACACCCGCCCTTCACCATTTCTTATGTGTTTTTGCTGGGAAGAATAAATGGTGGAACAAACTCCCCAGTAATAATAGCCCCATCTATCATATTGTACGGGAAAGCATAAACATAGCTATTACAAGAAAATGTTTTGTTTGTAACTATTGGTTAACTATAGTGTAAACTGTAACAGTACGTTCAGTTAGGTAGGGGAGACCGGGGACAAACGTAACGGCGGGTCGAAAGTAACAAAGGCTCTGTAGATTTATCCAATAAGCGAAAATCGCTGTGCCCCCGTCAGACGATAGCCGGGAGCGATCCTCTTAATTTCATTCAGTAGCCGCGTGCGCCACGCGCTTTTAGGCTGAGTGACAGGACAATAAGTGTTTTCACAAACCAAAAGTCAGTTTTTCGACGTTTTCTTATTTAGCATTTACGGAGTCTTAAAAGGATGCTAGGATTCTGAATGTTTGGATNTAGGGGAGACCGGGGACAAACGTAACGGCGGGTCGAAAGTAACAAAGGCTCTGTAGATTTATCCAATAAGCGAACATCACTGTGCCCCCGTCAGACGATAGCCGGGAGCGATCCTCTTAATTTCATTCAGTAGCCGCGTGCGCCACGCGCTTTTAGGCTGAGTGACAGGACAATAAGTGTTTTCACAAACCAAAAGTCAGTTTTTCGACGTTTTCTTATTTAGCATTTACGGAGTCTTAAAAGGATGCTAGGATTCTGAATGTTTGGATATCTCTTTTTCATTAGAGTGATTGTACATTGCTTAAATTCATATTTGAGTGGCACGTTCCGTTTTAAGGTTCTGTTGCACTTTTTGTCAAAAATGTGGTCGGGTATGAAAGTAACATAGCTCTGTGGGTACAAAAGTAACATATTTCTTTAGATTCTTTCATTTTTACTATTTATTTTTGAAATCTCCACTCATTCTAAAAAGTGCTCCTTTTACGAATTGCACCAATTAATATGTGCACCAGTTGCTAAGTTCATCATTTGAGCATGGTTTACAAGTTGAGTAGTGCACCAAGTGCGTCAAACCCTATGCAACCTTAATGATTAAAGCTACACAAAAATCATGTATGACGAAAATATTCCTCTTAAAATAATATAAAAAATATCCCACGAGAGCATATGTCTATCTTTTATGGTTGACTCACAATAACACGTGTAATTCCCGATAGCTTAGCAGTTCTAAGCTTTCTGATTTTATTTGTCTACTCTTACGTTTATAATATTCTCAGTCATCGCTAATTAAAATAGTTAATATTATTAACTATCCATTAGCTTATAGTATAATATTGTATTTATTAGCAGACCCTATGTCTTGTTACTTTCGACCCACAACGTGTTACTTTCGACCTGCCTATGTGGTCGAAAGTAACGACTGACGACTATTTTTTAAATAACTGTTTTCCCTATAAAACATATCACAATATAATAAATCGAGTTACTAGTCTAAAGAACATGAACTGAATTTATACATGGTTATATTGATTTTATGATAACAGTAATACCCGGTCAGAAATTAAGGTACAAGTACAAAGTGTTACGTTCGTCCCCGGTCTCCCCTAATTATCCCAGTAAACTAAGTATTTATGCAATTTCAGTGCCATAACAATTCAATCAAAATATTATTGTTATCCAACTCAACAGCAATGGAGGCTGCATCTGACAGCAATAAGTTTAGTTTCTATTACGTAGGACTTGCGTCACTGAAGGAGAATTAGGGCGAGTTATAAATATGATAAACCCTGGTATTGTCTTACCAGGATTAAAAAAAGTTAATGTTGGTATCTACTCCTATACTGCCCCCGGTGGTTAAAAAGACGAAGAGAGTGAAACCTCAGAATCGATACATAGGTTATGGAAATCGGCCAATACTGAAGGTATAAATTAGTTGTTAGGTTTATACTGCCTCCGATAGTTAAAAAGGCGTATCTAACAGGGTTTAAAATGGAGAAATAGAAAATGAAATGGGAATAAAAATAGAAATGAAAAAAATATTTGATGTATGAAACAGGACATCGTGTGCTGTCGTTGAATAAATTAATATATTCATATTATAGAAATTTGCTATTACATTTTTTTTCCATTTAATTTTTTTATTTCTCCTTTTTAAACCCCTGTTAGATACGCTAAAACGATTTGTGTTTGTAAAAGGGTGTTAAAGTTCCTGCACAAGTTTTCAGTCAATTAATTTACCACATAAAACAAAAAACAAAGTGACTAATACATAATAGATTTTAATAAGTCAAAAAAAGTTTAAAATTGATTTCGCATTTGATAGGAAAACGACAAAAACATTATCAATACTACGCAACAAAAAAAAAACTTTTTTTTTTCTCCAAGGTGAAATATATAATTTCTTGTAGATTATTTGATATTGAATCGAAGTCCAGAACATAAAGTTGCTCTAGCACGTCAGGATTTGGAGATATACCTTTCTTATAGTGCTATAAACGCGATTTTTAACGATATTTGATGTAAATTTTGAAGGACAGCAAATTTTTCTGGAAATTTTTAACTGTGGCATCATATAATACTACTCTTGCCGACACCAACCCATTTAAATTCCTAACGCTACGAGTTTTCATTGACGTACTATACGTTTTCAGCTGCGGTAGTTCGATCTCCCCTATATTCTATTTGACCTATTAGTATGAAAAACTCCGATGTAGATATAAAATGCTATATCTTGGGAAAGAAAAGTCGTAAAAATATAAATTAAAATGGATTGAACGCGGGGAAAGTAGTACTATATGATGGTATAGGTAAAAAATACTATATTTTTTTTTGTCCTCCAAAAATTAACGTTAAATATCGTTAAAAATCGCGTTTTTAGCACTATAAGCATGGTTTATCTCCAAATCCCGACGTGCTAGACCAATTTTATGTTCCGGACTTTTATTCAGTATCAAATTATCTACAAGAAATCATATATTTCACCTTGGATATTTTTTTGTTGTTGCATAGATGTAGTCAACGACCAATCACCTTATTATACTACGCAAATACATAGTGTGATGATAAAACATTATAAAGTGTTTATTTAGTAGTAAACTAAGAATAGATTTTATGGATATCATTATATCTATTTATATTTACAGGTAATTAAAGTTAACAGAGAACTGTGGATTCTGTCTTATATTTTATAGTGCCTGCTTTTCTGGAAGCGTGTTTGAATTTTTTAGTAATATGAGTTCTATATTTATTATTTAAAAAATATAACATACTAGCTGTTTTCCCGCGGTTTCACTCGCATTTCGGGAGAACCTTTTCCCGCACTGGGATAAAATATAGCCTCTGTTATTCGGGGATAGTGAAGCTTTCCATCGGTGAAAGAATATTTTTCAATTCGGTTCAGCATTTTCGGTGCCTTTATGGTACAAACAAATAAAAAAAAATATCTTTATTATAAAAATATAGCTATATACACATGATCAAGTATTTTATGTACAAGTATACCAACTTGTACTTTTACAAAAACTAATAGGTACTATTGTAACTTACGCGCAATGTAAGTGACAAATGTTCGGACCACAGCAGGTCAACGTATAAGTACGAATCTGTAAAATTTTACCCAATCAAACATTAACCTTACACTATTGTGATAAGATTGAAAATCGATTGCAAAAATTTGTCAGATTGTGGTAACTTGATGTGATGTACCTACCTACCTAATTATGCCAAGTATTTGTGAAAACGAGAATTTAACCTTTGTCAAACTACAAATCTTCATGATTTTACTTTCAGACTCACAGCGCACTGAGATCTTCTAAGTGCATACTTCATTTCACCAACACGAAGCGTGCAGTTGTTTGAAACTAATCTTGGTCTAAGTTCATGTCATGTTAAACTCTTGGCTGCTAATTTATCTTACTCACTGGAGAGGCAGTAGCGACTCATTGTCTAAGAGAGCTTTTCCGCCAGATGTAGGTACTATGCTAAGTTGGTATCTATTCTTAATGATGAACTGAGGAATTTGTTTGAACAATCTCAGGAACTACTGGTCAGATTTGAAATATTCTTTCGGTAAATTCCTCGATAAATCGGCTACTTTTAAATAGCCCATTCATCGAGGAAGGTTATAGGCTTTTTATCCGGGAGCGCAGAGCAGTTCCCACGGGATGCGGGTGAAACTACTGGCGAAATATATAATATGCACCAATCATATTCATTGATACACTTAGCTTGACACTGGTGAAAAAGCTTAACTACTAAATTCCCGCATGCAACATAACTGTTTAGCACATCTCAGGTGGAAAACCAGCCTAACACTACCCATCATCATCCCATATTACCATTTTTTTTAAATATTTTTAATACATATATTTAGAGCCTGTTAACTTGCACAACTTATTAATTATCAGATTTTTTTTCCAAACCTTATATGCCTCACCATTATTTGGTAGGTAAGTATAATAAAGATTAAAATGTATGAAGAACTGAATTTACGCGTAGGTAGTCTCTTCCTATCAAACAGGGCTTATTCAGCTGTATCTAATAAGACTTGAGAAAATATCATTATATTAAAAGAAGGCGAAGAGGCGCCATAATAAAACCTTCCACGTGTAACAACTAATCATCATATTTTTCTTCGGAAAATAGGTAATACCCTATTCTGTAAGTTACTTCATGCATTACCACCCATCGTTCATGTACCTTGTAGTAAGATTCCTTCTCACAAACAATTATCGTTAAACACACGCAAACAAACAGACCTACGTCAATTGCAGTATAAGGGAAATCCTCTGTCCGAAGATCAAAGTCACAACCGTCATATGACGTCAAGCCATTTGCATATTTATATCGACCACTCAAGGTCTAATTTCCAATGTACTTATTGGCTTATGGCGTCGTTTATATTGTAAGTAATTCTTTGAAAAATCCAATATTGGTGTATTTTCGATTGGAATATAAGATTACTGGTAAACCTTGGTAATACTTACGTCGTGTTTTCCACTTTCATGACTAAAAGTGTACTGAATCACTATCTAAACCGTTGTAAATAAATATAGGTAATGACGTATTTCTTTGAAAGTTGCAAGGATATTGTTTTTAAAAAAAAAACTCGTTCCCGCAGTTTTTCCTCGTCAGCTGTTCCAAAAACTGTAAACTGTAATATTTTTAAACATTTCCTTATTTTTAACTTTATATTTAACACCTCGCCTATCATGGTGAACTAAGCCAAACCTTAAAACCCCTGATATCCAGAGGTCGTAATTCTTACCTCAGATCTCCATAAAGTGTCCATAAAAAAGCTCCGCAAAAGAAAACGCGAGACCCATTTTTCATCAGAGTACATACAGCCCAAGATTTATTCCCATCAACTCAGAGTTACCCTAACTAATACTTAGACAGTAGACTAAGCTGTGGGATGATGTGAAAGAGTTATCGCGCGTCAAGACTGCAAAAGAAAAATGTTATGTCAAAATTATTCCGGGACACCCTTTTTTTTACCATGGAAAATCATCAGTATGATCTCTCCCGCTGTGGGTGACAACGTGAGGGAGTGTCAGACTTTTACTGACTAAAACCCACCGTGTTCTTTCGGGAGCCCTTTGAGCGTCAGGGCCGCGGTAACTCTTTCGAACAACCAGCAGCCCCGACAGGCTCTGGCCCTGATGGGCCCCGCAGGATGATGACACCCTTCCACTTCATTCTCAGCGGGAGGACAACACCATGTTTTTCCCCCATCAAGCAAAACTTACCAAAGCAATTATTCAAATACGTACTAATCGGAATAACCTCTGAACACCTGAGAACAGACTTCAAGACATTCCTAACATTACTGAGATAGCATGCATTAGACCGCAAGCATCCGGCAATTACCGCACACCTGTAGCTCGTACCGAACATTCTAGAATCTCCCTCATTGCAATAGATTATGGACATTTGTATAGTCTCAGGAACTTCCCTCCTTTGTTGCATAGTCACTGCAACACAAAGGTTTTCATGTGCATCTAATTTTGCTGAGTAATGGCAGAGGTTAATAGAGTTCACGAAATGAGAGGTGTAGGTATTGTATTATTACTTCAGCTAATTCTGATGTAATTATTTATATAGGTAGGTTGTAAAATTCATGTAACAATTTAACTACTTCTATACAATGTATTACGTAATAATTGTTTACAATGAAGGGAAACAGATCATCCTCGTAACCTATTAAATCATTGCCGAGCAAAAATCGTTTATAAGGAAAAGGCGAACATTCGAATGTCCAAGTTCAACGTAATAATTATACAATATTAACCAACTTGCATAATGACGGCAAAGGTTATGGTCAAGTGCATGCAAGCTGCGGGATTTTTCGAAAGAGTTAGCGCGGCCGTGGTACACGTCGGGTTCATCGGTGGGGTATTAGTAAAAATCTGTCAATCCCTCTCGCAACACCACAGCAGGAGGGATCATATGATGATTAGGAGCTGATAGTTCGCAGCATACGCTGTCTTTCAGCTTTTATACAATGAACTGTGACCACCAAAACGTAGGTTTGGGGCTTTCATCTTCTTTAGTCTTTTCATCGTCACACTGCTGGGCACAGGCCTCCTCTCACACGGAGAAGGATTGAGCATAATCACCACGCTTGCTCAATGCTGGTTGGTTATTTCAGACTTTATAGTCCAGGTTTCCTCGAGATGTTTTCCTTCACCTTTAATCAGTCATTGGTGTCCTAAGATATATTTAGAAAGTACATACAAACTTAGAAAAGTTGCATTGGTACTTACCTGACCTGGAATCTAACCTACACACTCGTACTTGAAAGACTGGTGCTTTACCCACTAGGCCACCACGACTATTATTACTACGACTACTAGCATTATGACAGTTTAATGTGATCCCGATACCGGTGCTCAAACATAATTCGTCCATCCCTAGCTAACTGAATACACCTGCGATAAATCGGTGATTTAATATTACGGCCGATTAAATTTTAGTGTGTTTCATAGAAATCTTTGATGAGTAAGTATCAGGGTTGCCGCGACATTTGCGGTTGAGTACTGTTAATCATCATGATTTACAGGGTAATACCAGCATTCTAAGGTTAGGTACAAGAAAGTCTTGAATGAGCGTACGTAACATTGTCCTATTTATTGACGCACTGGTTTGGTAAGGTCACTTCATGTAGTACTTACAGAGAAATTATTGAGTCATTGATCGTCATAATGTTTACTCAAAAAGGATTAGCGATTTCATACTTTGTTGTAATCTATGTTTTCTTTCGCAGCTTTTAATAATTTCCCAAAAATAAAGACAATAAGGAATTAATAATGGCCACTTTCACAGGGTCCAGATAAAGCTCTAGGTATCTAGGTATCCTGACAGATAGTGCTACGGAAATGTTTTTTGTCAACTTTTTTAAGGCATGATTTGTTAGGTAGCAGATAACTATCTAGAACTTTACCTGGAACCTGTGAAACTGGCCGTTAAAGTATTCATTTTTTTTTTGATTGAGTCACTTCATTGTAACCCACATTTTCTTGCAGGCTAAGACTCGATAGAGGATAAATGATTAGAAGATAATTAAGATAAATTATTTACTTTACGAACTCAGAATCAATAAATTATGAAAAACCTACCTAATAAAAACGAGTTTTTCCAATTAGGTCATAAAAAACACGAGTAGATACCTATTAAATTATTCTAATGCGATTCGACTCTCAAAACAAAGCATTTATATAAATACCTACTAATACATTATTAATTAAGTGTAAACTAAGATTACTATTGATTACTACTCTATGTATAGAACGTCATTATAAAACTGGTAAGGGGCCGTCCATTAATCGCGTGATGTTTTTTTATCTTTCCCCCCCCCCCTTTGTGATACATGGTGAGGTTTAAGACTACCCCCCCCACCTTTGGCTTTTTAGATAATTATCCCGAAAAAATAAATACATGTGATATGTTATTACAACCACCCCTCCCCTATGTGATGTTTCGTGATTTTATATATACCCCTCCCCCCCACTTCGAACCTCACGTGATTAATGGACGGTCCCTAAGATACATTTTTACGCGTAAATTATGTTTTTTTTTTTTGGTATTTCCCTTAATTATAGTGGTTAAACAAGTATATTTGTTAGTTTTAACTAAATCTATAAGATAACTGTTTATTAATATCTAAAACAACAACGAAGTTTTATTTATATCTGATCTAGTTTAACAAGGATATGTTAACTGATTTGGATTTGCTTTTAATGTGTCGTCGAATTCATAAATTAAGTAAAAATAATATAAACATTTAATAAGTAATGTTATTTATTATCTAAAATCAATAATGAAAAATTTATTAATTTGGCACTGTTTATTCTATGCAAATTACTCAATCTGTAGTGACTATGACTAACGGGCAGCAAACAATATGAAAATTTTAATTTCAATAGGTTTTTATTAAGACGTGTTAAAATTATTACCTTTAGTAAGGAGATACTTAACAAACTAAAATAAAAAAAAAACAAACTAATGAAACCGTAAATTATTCACTGTACGTAACTGCAACTTCTGTCTTTTCTGCCCTAAATTTTCCACATTATACCTATATGAAGCTTTGTTTTTTTTTATATCGATGGGAAATCATCAGCTCCCTCCCGCTGTGGGTGACAGCGGGAGGGAANTGCAACTTCTGTCTTTTCTGCCCTAAATTTTCCACATTATACCTATATGAAGCTTTGTTTTTTTTTATATCGATGGGAAATCATCAGCTCCCTCCCGCTGTGGGTGACAGCGGGAGGGAATGTCAGACTTTTACTGACTAAAACCCACCGTGTTCCTTCGGGAGCCCTTTGTGTACCAGGGCCGCGGTAACTCTTTCGAACAACCCGCAGCCCCGACGGGCTCTGGCCTACATGAAGCCATAGTGCCATAGAAATGTTTTTAATTTTGAGTAGGTACCTTTCTATAGCATGATCTGTTAGGTAGCCATTTCGAACTTAATCGGGCACCTGTGTAACTAGCCGTTATTATTGTATCTCATGTAATGTAATTGGTAACAGTTAGAGAGCTACGTCAATATTCTTCGTAGACAATGGAGTGGGTCACAGTCACAGGTACAGTTCACTAGGTGGCTGACGCGGAAGGCTGACGTAAATTCAAAGAGCTATGTGCGCTTCAAGCTTAGAGAATGTAACTTACTTGAAACGTCATGGGATGCCTTCCTAGTCTGCTAAAGGTACGATGATACTTCTCAACTCATACTCGTTTAAACACATTTCCAGCAGTTTCACGGGGGAACTTCTTCCGTACACGGATGAAACGTATTATCCGGCGATAGTGTGGCTTCCCAACAGTGAAATACTTTTTTTAATCGGTTTAGTGATTCCTAAATTTTTAGGGTATCTACAAACAAAAAAAAATCCTCTTTCTTATACATATGTATTAGAATATAGAAGTATAGATTAAGGGCGTTAAGTTTACTCTTGTGTTCGACAAATCTTGAGTGAGCTTTCACTGCTTATATGAATTGGCCGACTGTCGCATACATTTGAGCTCATTGCGATTCCAGTTCCTTAAATGATCTAAAGTTTGAAGTCAACTGGTCTAGTCAGGGTAAATATTAACCATGAATGAATTATTATGACCATATTAAGGTTACTGTTTGAATAACTTTACTTCCTCATTTTGTCAAATGAGGACTGACTAACGTCTAACTAAGGAGAATTGACTAACGTAGGAATAAACGTGTTAGGTACCACAGCTGCTACTGAGCAATTCTGACACTAACAGAACAGTTTGTCATTAATCATAGCCCTTCTTTTGGTGTCTCTTCATTCCTGAAGTTTAGCTGTCAGCTTTTTGAACTTCCTCAGTCCACAGGCAGCCGAAACAGCTCCCGCCCCACAGCCAACTACAGCCCTATTGACGAAAAACGTTCCTGGCTTTTGTTGCAATTAATTCCTGTTCGTCCTCAAAATGCACATAAACTAATGTAAACACCACTGCAATAAACTTTAATAAAGAGTGATTTATTGTTTACAAGTTTTGTGTTATTAACGTCCAAATTGCGTCTCAGAAGCCAGAAGCCGGATTTGACATCATTTGTTATTAATAAAATGCTTGTATTTGCTATCCCTTAACAATAAACACAAACAATCTATGACGTAAAATAAGTTGTTGACTATTTTTTACACGATTCATGATGGATGTCTTGTACCGTTTTGACAAGACTTAGTGCGTCATTGGCGCTTTTTCTAACTAGTAATTGAAGGCTAATTAATAATATGTTTTAATACTTGTTTATGTTCTAGAAACTTCTTCCTATTGAGCTTAATTTTATGCTAAGATTTTTTAGATCTCAGCCCAGTTGTGGTCGGTGTAAAAACTTTCGAAAAGTTGTAGTTTAACTTTTCTGTTAACGATTAGGTGTAAGTACAATTCGGATGTCGCCATGTCAATAATCTATACTAATATTATAAAAGAGGTAAAATTGATTGTAAAGTAAGTTTGTTTATAGGGAGTAATCTCTGGAAGTAATGAACCAATTTTAAAAACTGTTTCACTGGTAGAAAGCTACATTATTTGTGAATGCTATAGGCTATATTTTATCCGGGTACGGGCAGTATTTCCCACGGGACGCGAGTAAAACCGCGGGAAAACGGCTAGTTAATAGATAAAGAAATTCTTTACAAACTACCTACTGGTAACAAGTAATTTTCTTGGTATTTAAGCTGGTCTAGTGCCTGAACAAAAGCCTGGAATTGAGGCGTTGATACGCCATTATATTATTGAGGTTTTTCATGTGAAACATTCAGGTTACCTTCAATTTCTAAGTAAGGCATTTAAAGGTATAGACGACAGCAGGTCAACGTATACGAATCTGTCAAATCTTACCAATCGAATACTAACCTTCCACTATTGTGACAAGGTTGAAATTCTATTGCAGAAATTTGTCAGATTGTGGTAACTTGATGTACTGTTGTCTGTACCAAATGTAAGGCAGGGTCAATTTATAGTCAAAACACAAACAAACAACTTCATAATTTTAAGATAGGTAGGTACTTACGCCAAACAATAAAGCCCCCTCTTTGAAAATAGTGCATCGCGGGCTTTCTTTACCTACCATCGTGTATAAAAATCACATGACTGACCCACAATCTTAAATCTCATCTGTACTTATAAAGCAGTGAAGCCGACCGCAAATTGGCTGTATACGAGGTTACCTGTGCATAGAAAAAAAACGCGACCGTAGACAACGGGTTTCCCAAAGATTGTTGTTGTTGAAGTCTATGGAAGATTTTCAAGATCATTGCCACTTTATTGCGAATATAACGAGTCAACATTGACGCGTCGTCTCACTTTGGTGGATTTATTGAGGAAATTATTAAATTAATTAGGATATATTGCATTTTCTTTGATACTAGAAATGGATTTTAGTCATTTTGTGCGTGTGAACAGGTTACGCTTGAATCCTTTCTTTTGAAACAAAGTTTGATTGAATAGAAAGTAATTTCACAGTTTTAACAATTTCACAGTATTTTTGTGGTTTTTCTGAACCCAGTCAAATCATTGCTTCATTCATGTATTTATTGACGTTCTTAGAAATACTTATAAAGTAACTAGAACATCGTTGATAATCCCCAGTTAATGCATTTTTTTTTTTGAAAATCACTTATTTCCATGATTATACACATTCATTATAACGGTGGGAACTTCAATATAAACAATAGTCACGTTATTAATTACTTCTTGTTGCCATCCACATTCTTCTATGTACCTATAAAAAATTGAGTTTTTGTGCATAATTTGTGTTGCCTTGAGCATAGATAAATTAATGACTAATAAAAAAAATACCTACCTTTCTTTTCAACACGCTAAGTAAAATTAATATCTATGGCTACCAAATGACAATAGAATTGTAGCTTAGATAATACCTACCTAATGGAATAAAAAAAAACAGTCTAAGTATTTACATTGTAATAATCTCATAATAATAAGATTTATTTCATTTACGTACATAGGTACAACGCGGGCTTTTATATGAGGTTTTTATATGTTTTTATTACCTACATAAACCTGCACTTAGATGAATTCCTAGTAGGTAATCGTTGAATCCTTTGGACTCACTTGATAAACAAAATCATCTGAAAAATATGATAATAGGTAAGATTACAACACACAGATGCCGGAAAACTCACAGTTGGCAATACCTACTCATTTTCGGTTGCTTATCATACCTACTTTACCTAATACTTTCAAACGAGTTTCAACCTTCAGTGTAAACAGTGAGGGTTGAAAATCGAAGAACAGTCATTGATTTGTCTGACGATTGCAAAATTGATGCGTAATTTTCATTTATTGAGATTTTTTCTCAGCTCATCTGGATAAGTTGTATTAGCAGTTGTAGGTAGCTAATTGAGCAATTATAATTATCTACTGAGATAAAAAATAGGTAGAATTTTAAGACCCGTAGGTATGTACATTGTAGCTGCAGTTCCATCGAACTTTGACACATTATGGATAGGAAGGAAAATCTCACGCTTGTTGCTCACGAGGTCAAAAGCGACACTACACGAGATAAATTAATGATCAGATCAGTTAGATTCCTAACTCTTAATTGAAGAGAATTCATAAATAAAACTTAGGTATTTAAGATTAGGTGATTGTGGATTTTTATAACAATTTAAATTTACCATACCAGCTGCTTAGTTTTATTATAGGTAGGTACCTACCGTCACTAGAACATTCTACTAGTAGACTAAACATATACTTACCTATTATTAACAACTAGCTTCTGCCCGCGACTTCGTACGCGGATCATGTCGCTTATGCCAGCGACAACGGGGTCGTCAAAATCAAAGATCTGAAGCATCTGATGTCGTATTCTAAGAGCCCGGTAGCGACTGAATACGCGAGGCGATTCAGAACTTTCATTTTTGTAAGTCAACCCACCAGACTCAACAACTTTTGCTAAGACATCATTCATACACGTGTTATAGTAGGTATAGCTGGGCTCTTGAAGTTCCACATAAGGTGTTCTAGATCTTCAAATTAATTATCTCAGCAGAAAAATTTCATCACGTGGATAAATTTTTACAATGGCACCATTCTTGTATCTCTTATAGTTTAGCTCGTCTGTTGCGGTTCTGCATCAGGTAAACACATCAAAA
>NWSH02000006.1:9100776-9123894 GCA_002382865.2 Heliothis virescens | reverse complement strand
TAATATAATAAAGTAGACTAAACGACTAATAAAATAAATAATTTAGACCCTACGTGTTCCGAAACTAGTGACCGATTTGAAAAATTCTTTCACCGTTGGAAGCTGCACTACTCGCGAGCAACATAGGCTACATTTTATCGGAGTACCGTGAAACCGCGGAGAAGCAGCCAGTTTCTTATACAGTACAAACAAGTAAAATACAGTGGCCTGATTTTTCAATAGTCGATGACTTTTAGTACGCAGTCTGTCGATCTGAGAAACATCAACATTGGGATGAAATATACAGTTTATCAGTACATACCGGATCAACATGCACCATCTTCTTCCGCTTTCTGTCCCAGCGTAGCATGGCTTTGTGCGCGCGCGCACCGTCGCCGCTGTCCGCGTTCAACTCCAGCTGAGCTGCTTCTGCTCCCACCGCGAAGTTTACTGCCATACTGCAAAATATTATGTTTTCATAAGTATATAATAAATCAAGACGAAGAAACTTAAAACCAGTATAAAAAAATTCTTAACGTGTAATTTATTCATGTTTGTTTCAGGTGATCTGCGAAATGGGTGGCTTCATTTTGAAGGAATTCGTAATAGCTCATGATAGCGAATAACTAAAATTAAGATTAATATAGGAGACTACAGTATACAGAAGTGTTTTGTTGTAAAGAGAAGATTCGTTTATGTCATTTTACGTACAAAAAGTATCTAGACTAATGAGATGACTGGAACTACTTATTCCAAGTGTGCTTGTTCCAACTAAAAATAGTACAATTCTCATACAAAATAAATTATAATTATTAATCTATAGAAAGCTTGACAACCCCTACTCACCCCATTTCAGTATGTTGATCGCTAGCGTAATGTGAGATGTAGTTCTCATCGCGGACGACCTCTTTCTTCTTCTTCTTAGGCGGTTTGTTCGGTGGCCGGCTCAGTTTCGTGTTACTAGTGTCTTCTAGTATACCATCAGCCTGGAAAACGTGAAAAAATATACATAATTATTTGAAATATAAAAAAAATGGTATGATGTAATGATGGATTTCCTACACAAAAGAGATGATGAGCTTTGTCTGATATTTTTTATAAAGTTTATGTATAGTGATAAGTCAATCAATAGCTTACCATGGAGATAGCCCAACTGTGTATAAAAGAGGTGCCCTGATATTAAAGTTTACCAGAGAAGGAATTTAAAGATTCAACTACATTTACAACTATGACTAATAAATTGGTATCTAGGATTTTGTCTTGTAACAATTGTATATTTATGTTCATACCACGAGTTTCTTGTTGTCCCGAACTTTTTGTACAGTCTTCCCGTGCGCTTGTTTCTTTTTCTTCATAGCTAAATACATCGGCGAGTCGTTCTTAGCTGCCAGCTCTAATATAGTCTGAAAAAAAAAACATTTTATATTAGATGTTTTCCCGCGGTTTCACAGGCGTCTCGTGGGCTAAAATATAGGCTATTTTACGCGGGAATAGTGAAGCTTCTCAACAGTGAAATATTTTTTAAATCGATTCGGTAGTTTCGCCGCCTTGAGGGTATACACAAACAAATGTTTTCTCTTTATTATATTACTACAGAAGCCTCTCTACCTAACCTTTACCCAACTTTGTTGGGGTCGACTTCCAGTCTAACCGAATGCAGCTGAGAACCAATGTTTTATAATATAGAATAATTAATAATAATGTTTTATAGTATAGAAGTGCTCAATATACACTTACTCCTTTAGGCGTATAATTCTTGATCTTCTCAATCATATCGACGGCCGCGTCATCGTTCTCGTCGACTAGGAACGGGTGCGTCAGTACGGGGAAGGGCGTGATTTTCGCGCGTTTGTTCGCCTCAGCTGACGCGGGCTCACGCCATTTTATGTATTGTTGCCAGCCTCGACCGCAGACTCGGGCTGCGTCTTCCTGAGAATTTGGATGATTAAATATAAGTACAGACGACAGCGCATCAAGTTACCACAATCTGTCAAATTTCTGCAATCGATTTTCAACCTTATCGCAATAGGGGTAGGTTAATGTTTGATTGGTGAAATTTGACAGATTCGTATACGTTGACCTGTCTGTACATTACATATTGACTAATATGTTTGAGAATCGTCTAACATTGGTAGGTAAGAGACATGAAGTGATTGTGACGAATACGCGATTTCGACGGTACCCAGTATTTGCTACGGGCTATATTCAGACTGTTGAATTTGGTGGTAACAATTTCCAGATATGTATAACTTATCGTCAAAACACGCCACAAATAAAGACTGTGCATTGACAACATT
Organism: Heliothis virescens; assembly: GCA_002382865.2. NCBI lineage: Eukaryota > Metazoa > Arthropoda > Insecta > Lepidoptera > Noctuidae > Heliothis > Heliothis virescens. Next base: position 9,121,618 of record NWSH02000006.1, on the reverse strand, counting down.
TTCATCGTCAACGATTTTAAATGTTGAACAAAAAACCTTCCACGATCGACTGCTAGTTAAGGGCGCTAAGAGTTGTAATAAGAAACCACTCACAATCTCCGAATAATTCTTCTCCCAAGCCATGACGTCCTGGTGACGTAGTTCCAGTAGTGACGTTGGGACTGCCCCCCACACGCCGCTGGGACAGGCCAGCCCCCTCTCCTTCACCTGTCCGGGGGAGATCATCTCGGCTCCCAAGAACAGTTGCAGGTCTAACAAATGCGCGACGTCTTCGGGAGCTATGAGGGAGAACGCGCGACCCGCACGGCCGGCACGGGCACTACGACCTATGGGCATTTAGTTTTAGTTAATATTTTAGGGTATTAATTTTGTAATTTCCTTGGGATTCTTTTCACTTGAATATATTTTCGCCAAACTTGATGGCGGCTCGATAATTTCAGAGTACAAGTACATAGGTTGCATCTCGCACGTTGTTCTGTTCCGCCCGTCAAAATGTTTGAGGAATGTTATTTAATTATGGATGTAAACTTTTGTCGAAGTCTTAGTCATCTTAGGAAATAATGTGGCGTGGTATGATTTGAATAGTTTTATAGGATGTTTGTTTTGCAATTAAATTGATGATGCAATGATTAATGTAAATTGCACAAGACAATAGTACCTATATCAGCAAAACTTACCAACTCTATGCACAAAAAGCTTTGGCTTAGCTGGGAAGTTGTAGTTAATAACAGTGTCCAAAGCTGGGAGATCCAACCCTCTAGCAGCGACATCAGTTACTATGAGCACTGAACATTTCTTGTTCGTGAACCGACCGAGCGCGATCTTACGAGCCGATGCGTCGAGACCGGAATATGCGTAAGTCGATGATATGCCTGCTTGTTGTAATATCTGCAAAATGAAGAACATTATTATATCAATAACAAAAATGAAAAACCTCTTATTGGGAAGTCGGTAAAAAAAAATATAATGAAAAATATGCATTATTGATTGAGGATCTACATAGACCTGCTGAATTCCTAGAATTCCATGTGTTATGGGATCCAGTAATACTAGATCTAATAATAAAATTCTAATCATTGAATATGAATTGTTTTGATGATGAAACAAAATATTGTTTGAATGTAATTTACTTACCAAATGCAAATACTCCACATGATGCTTAGTAGCAGCAAAAACAACTGCTTGTGGAGTTTTTGCAGTCAAAACTCTATCCAGCAAAAGTAACAGGGCTGCAGTCTTCAATTCCGCTCTCACTGCAACCCAGCCAAGCCACAAAGTCGATGGCAATTTCCAGTCAACATCCAATCTCACAAGTGTGGGGTCTGTTAGACCAGCTCTTGCGAATTCTACAAGCATTTTTGGCAGGGTTGCTGAGAATAGCAGCGTTTGACGGGTTGATGGTAGCCGGGCTACTATTTCTCGCAGTTGTTCACCAAAACCAAGCTCGAAGAGACGATCAGCTTCGTCAAATACTATCACTTCTGCAAGAGACAAATATTAAGACCCTTGTGTGACATGCTTGTTCCAAAATGTTTGTACAAATTACTGAGATGCAAGTAAAATTGATGCACAGTTCGTAAATGTTATATTGGATTTATGGCCAGTATACTGGTTCCATATAACATTCTAGATAGGTATCTGACGGAGAGGGCCATAGAAATGTTTTTAGGGTTCCGTACCCAAAGGGTAAAACGGGACCCTATTACTAAGACTTCGTTGTCTGTCTCCACGCTGTATCTCATTAACCCTGATAGCTAGAAAGCTGAAATTTTCACAAATGATGTATTTCCGTTGCCGCTATAACAACAAATACTAAAAATTAAAAAATATATATTAAGGGGGTTCTCCATACGGAACCCTTCATGCGCGAGTTCAACTCGCACTTGGCTGGTTTTTAATTTTGACCACTTTTCTATGGTATGATCTGTCAGATAGCTATCTAGAATTTGTGAACCTGTGAAACTGGTTGTTACTCTCTTTTACAGAATTAATTATTTGCTTTTTGAAACCTTCTCTAAATAACTAACACTCTTTATTGAATTAGAAAAAAGTCTCCTTACTTATATTGTCAAGTTTCAAGCTCATTTCAATGCAGATATGTAGGAAACGGCCAGGGGTTGCCACCACGATGTCCGGTGCTGTACCAGACATGACACTGAACTGCTGGTCTATTGACTCTCCACCGAGTATCGCGGCAGAAGTCAGGCCAGTGAACTTGCCCAGTTCTCGTACAAACCTTAGCGTCTGGAACAGACAAACACATTTTTTTATTTGTAAGGGACTAGTGGGTATAGCACCTACCTATGAGCATATGGGTACAATTACAGGTCAGGCAAGTACCAATATAATTTTTCTGAGTTTGAATGTAATTTCTAAGTATATCTTGGACACTAATGACTGACTGACTGACTGATTAAAGGTGAAGGAAAACATCTCAAGAAGCTTAGACAACCCTTCTGTAGGCAAGCTTTATGGATAACACTCAATCCTTTTCTTTGAAAGGAGTCCTGTGCCCAGCAGTGAGACGGTAAAATTACTGATGATGATTAGTTGCAAAAAAAGGGATGTAAACCAGGTTATAGTTATATTTCAGATATCAGTAATATTTAGATCTATATTCCTTTTTGTAATGAGATATACAACATTAAATACTTTGTTACTATTTATATACATGAGTCTTAAAATAAGTACCTGTAAAGCCAATTCCCGAGTAGGTGACAGAATCAAAGCTCTGAAATTCTTTCCTGGCAAAGGTTTGCTGTTTGGAGCCAGCAGTTTCTCCAGTATCGGCAGAACAAAACATGCTGTTTTTCCTGAACCTGTGCGCGCCATAGCCACCACATCTTTGCCAGTTAAAGCTAGAGGGATTGTCTGAAAAAAAAAACAATGTTTTCTTGTAGACTTGTATTTGTCGCTATTTTATTATATTCATAAAACTTTTAGTCTGTTTTAGAACACAATACAGGTGAATGTAAAAAAGTATTGCTTTCTAGTCAATTTGTACGTATTCACCTTAAATAACCGAACCACGAACTTTGGAGGTTAGGTTACGAATCAATGTTTTTATTTGCTTACCTTACGCTGTATAGGTGTCGGCTGCTTATATCCTCGCTTTGTTATACCTTTTAATATCGGGAAGCTCAGCCCCATGGACTGAAATCCACCAGAACTCTTCTTTTTCTTCTTATTATTCTGGGTTTCATCTTGGCTGTCCCCTTCGTCAGGGGCTTCGAAACCTGGCACATGGTCTTCCACTTCCTTAGGTTTCGTCATTATTACCGTTTTTAGATATAAATTAGGTATTGAACATTATAATATATTTCAACAGCACGTGAATTAATAATAAAGCATGGAAGCGTGTTATTATTTTGACATTTTAACTGATGATTAATACAATGTCATTTGTCAGTGAATTAATGACACTGACGCATTCTTGTTTTTGACACTAGGCAGAGGCAGGCTGTCTTCTTGTAGGTGTAGCCAAGAATTTTGAACGGGGGTGAACAGGGGTCTAAAATAAACGACAAAAATAAATAAAAAGCAACTATATTTTTGTAAGGCGATACATATAGTAAGTGTCTACTGGTGGAACTGGTCAAACTCAGGGTTAATAATGTAATGTAACTACGTACACTTTGCGAAAACAAAATTATATTAGTAGGTACGCTTACACGAATACTATTGATATCTTATTGCCGGTTTAGTATTTCACAATACAGCAAAAGCTATTAACTGTACATCTTTATCCTGTTCCATTAAAGATTGGATTTCCTGTTTCATATCTCCATTTATATCGTTTCGACGTTCTTTTAATACATATACGGCTAAACGACGTTGGGCTCCAACGGCTTCTTCCCATAAACCTTTAATAACTGATCCAATGAACTTAGTCTTCACGCTTCCGGTCTTCCAGTTATCACGTAAATATTCAACCAGAGCTTCGGCATACAATTCTATTATGGAGTCAAAAAACGTACTCACAAGTTTAGCCACCTCGTTGACTATGTATCTGCCAAACACGAAGCCCACAGCTTCCGCACACCTCATCTTCTGCTTCTGCAAGTCAAGGAAAACCTCTGGCACCTGTTTCTTAGTTTGCCTAACTGCTTTAAAATACAACATGGTCAAATGTATCTGTGCGTAATTCTTAAAATATTCTTGCTTTGGCATGAATGTCTGTATCCACCCTAAGATTCTCTCGAAGACTAATGGACATGATTCATATTTGGTATCTATAAATGCTGCACTATAGTTTAAATTGTCCACTATTTGATCTAATCTCTGCTGAGTATGTTCGTCTCCAGCGATACGGAGACCATCTAAGCGCTCAAAAAATGGTTTTCCAATCTTAGCAAATCTCCTCTCCAGATCTTCGTGATTCTTCGATAACATCAAGTATCGAATATAAATTGCTGGAAGCGATAACGGCACATCCACTTCAGTTTTGTTCAGTAAATACAACAAAATGTTTTCTAATATATCTTCGTTCATCTCGGGAAGCAACATGCACAAATCACGAAGCAATTGTTCCGAAATTGAATTCGAAATTTTATCTAAAACAAGGAACAACGTGGCACAATAATCAGGCTTGATGGTTACAGGAATCCATCCAGTTTTTGCAAGTAACTTGCGGAGCCTCTCACGGGATAATAGGTCGACACTAGAAAGTAAAGGTTTTATAAAATCCCAAACTTTAGGATTCGCATTAGCACCCAGGTGACGGAAATATGACAGTGCTATACGCAGTGCTGCAACGGGACGAAGCTTTACTGCTGATGCCAAGGTTTCTAGAAATAACTCACTTTCAGAGTGTATACAAAGTGCCACAGCTATTCGCACAGTGCGCTTTTCAGATGCTAAGTATCTGATCAAACCAGCTCTGTCCACTCTTCGAGAACGTGTAGCTTGTGTAGCTATAGCTTTTACGCCAGCTTTGCGCCAGCCCCATTGCAACAGGCTTATATGAGGGCGAGCGATATGCGCACATGCCCTCAATCGTGCTGCAAACTTAGACTGATCTTCACCTGATGCATCCAACTTACACAATTCGGTCTCGAATTGATTGTACCATAGCCTTACTAACGACCTTGCCAATGTTATATTGTTACAATTCGATTTCTGAGTAAATACGATCTTCTCATTTAATAAAGACTTGAGATGAACTGTAAAATCTTCATTATGGTTGAAATACACTCCAAGCCTACAGAAAAAACTGTCGAATCGTTTTTCACTTTTAGCTATTATATCTGCAACCATATCTAGATCGAGAGCTGATGGGTCATGACGCAAAGCGTTCAAAAAAGCTTTCTGGTCGCACCGAAATTTTAAGTTAACACGGAATAACTCACGTCGTCCCATTCTTGCATTGTAAAGTCGTTCGAGTAAAGGTCTTGCAACATCTGCGTCTTGCACAGCTAAGTTCTTTACTGCTTCTAGGACAGGCGATCCTGCCTTGACAGGAACATGGTATATGTTTATGATATCCAGCAATTGGCCTATACGCTCTGCGGCCAAAGCAGGTACTGCATTTATAGCGGCTGCAGTCAACATGTTTTGGAGGCCACTAGAAATACATGCTCGTTCGTCTGGTTTTAGAGAATATTCCGATAATGATGAAAAGTTTTTAAGAAAAGCGGCACACACAGTCTTTTCGCATTCACCAGATAACAACTGACGAATCACAACTGCGTGCAATCCCTCATTACATTCGGCTTCGGGTGGTGCACCATCGAATCCAAGATCGTGTCCAAAATCTAAGAAATTTTGCCAAATATCTGCGGACAAGCGCCAGACGTTAGCGCGCTTAACAAGACTACGGAGTATGGACGCGCGTATATGAGGTGGCTCATTCCGGTGCCGCATAGCTAATTTTAACAATGCCGCCACAGCATCATTCCGCCCTCCGCTCTTGCTCACTAAAACAAGAAAAATATCGCGCCGCCTTTCCGATGAGCCAGCACCTACTAAGCGCTCCCTCAAATCATGTAAAGCTCTTTCAAATCCAATAAACCGAAATTCATCGAACAACCCATCTAAATCAGTTTTAATTGGACCAAACTTCTCGCCTTCATAACGACAATATTTTCTGTGTCTGAGCATGCTCCTAAAATTGCATATCATTTCAGAGATGGGCTCACATTTCTCATAGTCATCATCGAATAAATGCAGTTCAGAATCAATTGGTGGAGGTGGTGCTGGCGTTGCGTATGGCCATTCTTCGACGCACTCACCAATATCCTTTTCAACAAACACTCGTTTTTTGAACGCTGCTCTCTTATCAGGACTGAATCGCTTTATTAACGGCTCTACGACCCTGTACTCAAACCAATTCTGCAGGTATTTTGCACGAGCTAACTTAATCACGACCTCTTGACATTCCTCAACACTCAGCCGAGCAGCAAGGGTCGGGATATGCAGAAAATACGCTACGTACAGCTCCAATTTACGTGTAAACCTGTTTTTATGATACCGCAGGATGTAGTCAGTTGCCAATGAACTGAATCTAGGAAACCTATTAAAAGTGAAGTATTTTTCCATTATATCTAAGAACGTATCTGCATCTGATTTCAGCACACATTTCACACTATTGTAGATTGCTTGTTGTTGTCCAAGAAAACATGGTCTCAATTCTTCGTTGGTTGTCAACGAATCAAAATATATTTTGGCGACCTGAGGGCATTTCTCGCACAGTACTTTCAAATCATGACTCGTTAATTTTGTCAATACTTTAGGAACCTCTTCAAGGATGAAACCCGTATTACAGTGACTAAGAAACTTGATGGCAAACTTAAATTCTGTTTCTTGGTAATGCTGATAAAACTCCTGACACATTGCTTGGTCTCGTAGATTTAAGGAAATCCAGTGTTTAATTTTAGTAACTGCTGGCGAAACCATTTCTGGGAAGAGAAAATCTTCTAAATGTTTAGGGTTTATGATTTCACGAATGCTTAGAAGCCATGGGGATTTCAGAGCCCTGGTTACGAACAGCATGTCATCATCTTTTAAGTTACGAATAATGTAGTCTACATTTTTAAGTTTAACAGCAAGGTCTATTTTAAAAAGCCGATCAACTGGGGCTTGTTCGGGAAGGTCTTCAATTTCTTGGAAAGAGNCGCAGTGCTGCAACGGGACGAAGCTTTACTGCTGATGCCAAGGTTTCTAGAAATAACTCACTTTCAGAGTGTATACAAAGTGCCACAGCTATTCGCACAGTGCGCTTTTCAGATGCTAAGTATCTGATCAAACCAACTCTGTCCACTCTTCGAGAACGTGTAGCTTGTGTAGCTATAGCTTTTACGCCAGCTTTGCGCCAGCCCCATTGCAACAGGCTTATATGAGGGCGAGCGATATGCGCACATGCCCTCAATCGTGCTGCAAACTTAGACTGATCTTCACCTGATGCATCCAACTTACACAATTCGGTCTCGAATTGATTGTACCATAGCCTTACTAACGACCTTGCCAATGTTATATTGTTACAATTCGATTTCTGAGTAAATACGATCTTCTCATTTAATAAAGACTTGAGATGAACTGTAAAATCTTCATTATGGTTGAAATACACTCCAAGCCTAAAGAAAAAACTGTCGAATCGTTTTTCACTTTTAGCTATTATATCTGCAACCATATCTAGATCGAGAGCTGATGGGTCATGACGCAAAGCGTTCAAAAAAGCTTTCTGGTCGCACCGAAATTTTAAGTTAACACGGAATAACTCACGTCGTCCCATTCTTGCATTGTAAAGTCGTTCGAGTAAAGGTCTTGCAACATCTGCGTCTTGCAAAGCTAAGTTCTTTACTGCTTCTAGGACAGGCGATCCTGCCTTGACAGGAACATGGTATATGTTTATGATATCCAGCAATTGGCCTATACGCTCTGCGGCCAAAGCAGGTACTGCATTTATAGCGGCTGCAGTCAACATGTTTTGGAGGCCACTAGAAATACATGCTCGTTCGTCTGGTTTTAGAGAATATTCCGATAATGATGAAAAGTTTTTAAGAAAAGCGGCACACACAGTCTTTTCGCATTCACCAGATAACAACTGACGAATCACAACTGCGTGCAATCCCTCATTACATTCGGCTTCGGGTGGTGCACCATCGAATCCAAGATCGTGTCCAAAATCTAAGAAATTTTGCCAAATATCTCCGGACAAGCGCCAGACGTTAGCGCGCTTAACAAGACTACGGAGTATGGACGCGCGTATATGAGGTGGCTCATTCCGGTGCCGCATAGCTAATTTTAACAATGCCGCCACAGCATCATTCCGCCCTCCGCTCTTGCTCACTAAAACAAGAAAAATATCGCGCCGCCTTTCCGATGAGCCAGCACCTACTAAGCGCTCCCTCAAATCATGTAACGCTCTTTCAAATCCAATAAACCGAAATTCATCGAACAACCCATCTAAATCAGTTTTAATTGGACCAAACTTCTCGCCTTCATAACGACAATATTTTCTGTGTCTGAGCATGCTCCTAAAATTGCATATCATTTCAGAGATGGGCTCACATTTCTCATAGTCATCATCGAATAAATGCAGTTCAGAATCAATTGGTGGAGGTGGTGCTGGCGTTGCGTATGGCCATTCTTCGACGCACTCACCAATATCCTTTTCAACAAACACTCGTTTTTTGAACGCTGCTCTCTTATCAGGACTGAGTCGCTTTATTAACGGCTCTACGACCCTGTACTCAAACCAATTCTGCAGGTATTTTGCACGAGCTAACTTAATCACGACCTCTTGACATTCCTCAACACTCAGCCGAGCAGCAAGGGTCGGAATGTGCAGAAAATATGCTACGTACAGCTCCAATTTACGTGTAAATCTGTTTTTATGATACCGCAAGATGTAGTCAGTTGCCAATGAACTGAATCTTGGAAACCTATTATAAGTGAAGTATTTCTCCATAATATCTAAAAACGTATCTGCATCTGATTTCAGCACACATTTCACACTATTGTAGATTGCTTGTTGTTGTCCAAGAAAACATGGTCTCAATTCTTCGTTGGTTGTCAACGAATCAAAATATATTTTGGCGACCTGAGGGCATTTCTCGCACAGTACTTTCAAATCATGACTCGTTAATTTTGTCAATACTTTAGGAACCTCTTCAAGGATGAAACCCGTATTACAGTGACTAAGAAACTTGATGGCAAACTTAAATTCTGTTTCTTGGTAATGCTGATAAAACTCCTGACACATTGCTTGGTCTCGTAGATTTAAGGAAATCCAGTGTTTAATTTTAGTAACTGCTGGCGAAACCATTTCTGGGAAGAGAAAATCTTCTAAATGTTTAGGGTTTATGATTTCACGAATGCTTAGAAGCCATGGGGATTTCAGAGCCCTGGTTACGAACAGCATGTCATCATCTTTTAAGTTACGAATAATGTAGTCTACATTTTTAAGTTTAACAGCAAGGTCTATTTTAAAAAGCCGATCAACTGGGGCTTGTTCGGGAAGGTCTTCAATTTCTTGGAAAGAGACTCCGCTGTCTGCAGCCTTATTCACCAAGGAGTTGAGATACCGATGCCGTTGTCCTAGGTTGTCCCCCGATAAAGTTATCGGTATAAATGACGTCATCTGGAAGGACAGATATTTTTTTTTAACTTGTAATTTTTTTCATTTATGTTGGACGAAATTAAAGAAAATGAAAATTGCGAATAACCCGTTTTAATTTCTACTGATGGTCTACAACGAGAGGAGCTCGTAGCGCGGTTCGATTGACCATAAAGATGGCGCGACCGGTCTATAGATGTATGACCAACTATTATAACGGGTCCCTCAGTGTTTCGGAAGGCACGGTAATTTTGTGGATCCCAGATGTCATTTTAACATCTTTGATAGTCGTTACGGTGAATGCTTCGACTATTAGCAGGAAGTTTTAAATAAAATGTTTTTTTTGATGATTTACCTGAGTTAACAGTTGTTAAATGACCCCAAGTTAATTTCATGCCTTTGTTCTATTCAGAGAGTTCTTACAAAAAAATGAAATCCCAAATATCGTAACGTCATAGGATAAAAAACCGGCCAAGTGCGAGTTGGACTCGCGCCTAAAGGGTTCCGTACCATGACCACCCTTAATGTATATATATATTTTTATTTTTTATTTGTTGTTATAGCGGCAACGGAAATACATTATTTGTGAAAATTTCAGCTTTCTAGCTATCACGGTTAATGAGATACAGGGTGGAGACAGACAGACAGACAACGAAGTCTTAGTAATAGGGTCCCGTTTTACCCTTTGGGAACGGAACCCTAAAAAAGTACTCGGAGTTTATCTGATTACATTTTATTAGTTAGAACTTTCGGAGTAAAACAAAGGTATCAAATATACTTTGAGGTAGGCATACGTATACGTAAACTCAAAAAACATTTTATTTTAAATTTCCCGCTAATAGTCAAAGCATTCCACAAAGTCTAACAACTAGTCTTACCGTTACCCGGATACCTAACTAGGTTGTGGTGGTCAGATAGGCAGTCGCACCATATTACATGTAAAACAATGCTTTTGAAATAACAATGGTAGACTGGAAGCTAGATTCTATTGACGATGGTCAACAAGATAAAAATAATACAAGAAACAACCTTACCTTGGTTCTAAACTATTCTAATTATCCCAATATTTCAACGATCCTATAACATTTGCAAGAAAACCACACAAAATTGTAATTGACAAGCTCGAGTGCCGGCAAACAAAAATATAATGCAGATTGCGCGAGCGACCTTGATGTTATTTCAGGGATGACTAATTTAACAAATAAGTAGGCACTAGATACGCTGTTAGATTATCAGTTTAAAAAAAAACATGAGATTTTCGTAATCAGAATTAGCTAATCGTGTTATAAATGTAAATAAATATTAAAATCTTATTCTAGTCTTGTTAAATCTACGAATAAAACATTATTCGCAGTGTTCAATAAAAAAACATGGCAGAAGTAAAACCATTTATCATCTGTTACAAAAATGAGCTACGGCTAGCCCGCGAAGTTCAAATAATCAAATTGCCAAAAGTGAATGCTGCCGAGACTATTTTTTAATTTTAGCACATAGTCGTAGGTGTAGGACTTGTTTCTTTTTTTGGCTAGGTTAGGTATTTACACAGGCAATTCTGCAGCCCAGTCATCCTATTGATTATAAATCTTACCGAGGTAAGTATAAATAAAACAGGATTGTTCTAAAGCTGATAATTTGAAGGGTAGTTTTCATAGGGTTAAATAAAAGCCACATAAAAAATCATGATTATGTATATTTAAAAAATTAAGATAAACGATAGATGTTAGAGTACCTACTTACAATTACCTGTACATGATGATAAATAACGAATTAATTTCGAGGAGAAAGTTATCTTAGTTTCGGACATTTGCAATATTGTCTTAAACAGAATAATTTAATATTGACCGTAAGCAAAAACGTTTATATACAGATATAATTATAATTTTCAACTTTAAACAAATATGAGACTATAATGAATATAATATTTATAGGTACGTCAATTATATACTATCTATTTGTCCAATGCGACATTACAATAGTTCACCCACACACAAATATAATGGTAATAAATATGGATTTATTAAGGCTAGATTTTAAGCTGAGAGACAATTTATTCAAAACTATAAGTAGCGTCTTTGAAGGCCAGTCTACATCGTAGGATCGTTTAATGCGGAGGAACTAAGTACATAAAAGCGTAAAATAAATCTTAAATTATTCTAGAATAAGGCATATTATTGCTTGATTCATTATACAGATCCCATATATTCACGAATAAGTAAGTAGAGGCGGGAGCATTGGGTTAACGACGCATAATTTCTCATTACACCCAAGACCGTCTTTGGGTAGTTGAAAAGGAAGACACATCTGGTTCTAGCATTCTACTTCTCACTCCATTTGCTTACTATTTCGTGCATATGTGCCGCACTAACCTGCTTTTAACAAACATTTAAGTTCAACAGTAAACAACGGCATAATGTCTAGCGTTCCATTACACAAAATCAAAGCAGCGACGTAAACTGGCCTCGGCTATGTAGGTGTCAACTAAAACTTGACACCGTATTCTAGTTTATCATCGTATTATACGAAATATAAATATAAAATATATGAAGTCATAAAATAAAATGCATGGTATTTACATCCTTGTCTCAACATATATTTTCGCCATATATAAAGGCATTATATTTAAAGAACAGCATTATATCTGTGACTGACTTTCCTATCTCTCAGTGCAGTATAGCCATTTATATCCGGTACGAGAGCGCCTGGGCACTAGATTGTATATAAAAAGATCGTATATTTCAGATGTCAAGTTTTAAGGAAGAAGTTGACCACTTCACAGAGAATATACTATTAACTATAGTATTAAAATGTTTGATCTTTTCCCTTCGGTCTCAAAATATCCGGCTAGTCAGAGCTCTACTGTATTTATGTACCTAGTGTATGTCATTTATTTTGAGGAGAAAAGTGGAATATTAGAGTGGACATATTTAAAAATATAAACATCTCGTCATTGCTATAGTTAAAAATTTGGCAACATTCTCACTCCCCTTTAAATACCTTTAGATGTCAAAAGGTCAATGATACGAGGTATTTTATACTAATCAATGTTTACTCTTTCATTTTAATATTACAATAATATTGGTTCCATTACCTACCTAATGGCAACACTGCCCACAACACAGAATAACAATAACCCCATATATCATACATACATCGATATAATTCATAAAACGTCTATTTTGTTATATAGATCCACCTAATTTATTTGGTGTCTCTGAGTATATCTAGCGTTGGACATTTAACAATAAGATTTTCGATTTCCGTATTATTCTAACAGTACTTAACATCTAAAACAATGCCATTTTTACACATTCCTTTGGCATATCGTTTGCATTCATGTCAGTAACAGCAATTTATCATTCGTTTCGCATTCACGTCTTCCAATGTACATACAGGATAAAACTTAAATTTAATCGGCTAAGAAACCTAAATCTAAACCACTCTTCATGCCTGAACAATCAGTCTTCTCATTGCGAAAATTATCATAATTTCATTTTATTATTTACATATTTTTATTTTAGAATTTTATAACATTCTATTTGCAGTAACCTTTATACATGAAAAATATGAATCTGTCAATCTGTTTATTTTTACAAAGCACTAAAGGGATCTACAGTGGACGGGTCAAACATATTGTGAATGATCGAGTGTTCATGTTTGAGCAAATAAGACTAAGATTCCAAGGTACAGCGTGTCAGTGGGGTTATGGCACTAAATTTACAAAATCTACGTGATGTAAGCTATGATATACAAGTTAACATAGTACGCGAATCTCAAAATTTCTAAACCAATATATGGATTGAAGATAATGTCGCTCTCATGACACTCTGTATAATGAGAAAATGAGTTTCAGTTAGAGAGTGATAACACATTCAATTCAAATATTACTAAAGAATTTCTTTGTCTCTTTTAACTAGTCATTTTCTAAAGTGCGAGTGCTCATATTGAAAGCTATAGTATAACGAAACTTTAAGGAATAAAGTACCCTTTAACGGTGAATGTCAGTAGTCCGACATGCTTTTGTCTAAATCACCTTACACGACTCAACATTTTATTAATTCTATGCAATGAATATACAGCAAGGTGACGTGGCTACATGGTGAAAGCTAAATGAACCTTCACGAATGAAACTTTAAAGTTTGTTGGTTCATTCTATTTCAACAACGAACGAGATTCAGCGGTCATTTTCGTACATTCGTTGGTCTGTATAATGAACAGTACCATCAAAGGGTCAACAAGAGACAAACACTACAAGAAAAGCACGACAGAGGATTTAAAGAATATTGAATAGTTGAGTAGGCTAAAGCTATGAGCGTTATAGTGACTTTTGTATCGACATACGTACAACACAGTTAGGTTACATTTACTGACATAAATATGTGTTCATATATCACGTTACTTTTCATTTAACCCTACAAATAGTTTTGGTAGTTCACTTCGAAATAACGTATGCATTGGATCAAATATGATCAATGACAAAAATTCGACACTTCATTTACAGAAACTTGTCAGTAGTTTTTTGCAACAAACCTGCACAATCGTATAACTTTATTACTGTTACCACATTGAAGTCACTACAACGCCCCACAGTGAACAATGACTCCACAATTTACCATAGAAGTACAGTTCTTGTAAAACTTGATGTCGTTCCGAAACTAACTTCCTCACACGCCCGCGCTAACCGCTGGTACGACATAAAGTTTGGAGGTCGTGAGAGCGCTACAGGATGCCGTTGGTGTAGTACTGGTAGTTGTCGTAGAGGCGCGTGGACAGCGAGTGCAGCGCGTCGCGCACGAGCTTGTCGACCAGCGCCTGCAGCTGCGGCTCCGTGCGACCCACGTGGAACCGCGCGCGGAACGACGACACCGCGCTGCTGCTCCGCAGGCAGGCTAGCTGACCACCTGCACACAAAAATTAAATTAAATATTTGTCCATTTTTTACAACACTGAAAGCTGAACCAAATAAATCATCAACAATTAAAAAAAATGGGTCCAATTTTATAGTAAAGTTGTGAAGTGATTCAATGAAAAACAATATGTACAACAATAACCAATATTCACACCCTGAGTCTTCAATACTACTAAACAACTACAAAAATTATTTCACCTAGAAATATACACTATCCCACAATAAAATAAGTTCAATTTTATACGGGTACAGAAAGTAATTTTCACATGGGTAAAATGACAAATTCAGGACGTAACATGATGTTAANGTAGTTGTCGTAGAGGCGCGTGGACAGCGAGTGCAGCGCGTCGCGCACGAGCTTGTCGACCAGCGCCTGCAGCTGCGGCTCCGTGCGACCCACGTGGAACCGCGCGCGGAACGACGACACCGCGCTGCTGCTCCGCAGGCAGGCTAGCTGACCACCTGCACACACAAATTAAATTAAATATTTTTCAATTTTTTACAACACTGAAAGCTGAACCAAATAAATCATCAACAATTAAAAAACATGAGTTCAATTTTATAGCAAAGTTTTCAAGTGATTCAATGACAAACACAATATTTACAACAATAACACGAATTGTTTTGTATGTTTATTCACACCCTGAGTCTTCGATACCACTAAACAACAAAAAAAATATTTCACCTAGGAATATACACTATCCCACAATAATATAAGCTCAATTTTAGACGGGTACAGAAAGTAATTTCCACGCTGGTGAAATCACTAATTCAGGACATAACATGATGTTTGACATACCCATCCGCATAAGTTCAACAACGTGTATGATCTGGTCGCAATGCTTGCGCGCGGCGATCAGACCGCGCAGTATCAGTATCTTGAAGTACTGGAACATGTCCGAGTTCTCGCCGTCCATCACCTCTACGAATTCTTGCGTCAACTGGATTAACAATTTATTTATTAATTGTTTGATTTAAATATTAATTTGATTATTACTTCGGTGTTTATTGGGTCTAAACCAAAGTTTGGTGCAAACCCTTACCTTAAATGGCGAGCTTTCAAATCCAAGATTTTTGGGTGATATTGAAAATATGAAACCAAAATCTATGTGGATAATATGACCCGTGCTGTCTAGCAAAATGTTTCCGTTATGTCTGAAACAAAAAAAAAACAACATTAAATGACCGTACTATGAATTGCAGTCTAAATAAGTTTAGACATTCTTTTTTGATGGAAATCATCAAATCAGCCCTTTCGCTGTGGCAAAATTTTTCCTGATTACTTCTGGAGCGTTTTGTGTGCTAGAGTTAGGGTAAGTCTTTCAAATACTCCCACAGCAATGCAATGCAAGCAGCACTGAGTTTTGCACCCCACTTTGTACAGACGACCACACATCAAGTTACCACAATCTGTCAAATTTCTGCAACAGATTTTCAACCTTATCACAATAGTGGAAGGTTAGTGTTCGATTGGTAAAATTTGACAGATTCGTGTAAGTTGACCTGCTACTGTCATATAATACTAACCTGTCCTTAAGCTGCAGCAGGTAGCTGGTGAGCGCATACGCCGCGGCGGACTCGACGAAGTTGTTCTGCGCGCGCAGGAAGCCCTCGCTGGTGGGCGGCCCGTGCTCCAGCTCCAGCCACGCGCGCAGGCTCGCGCCCGACTGCTTCTTGATCTGGTGCAGCGACACTGAGTTCAGTACCTGGGGAGTAAATAACAAAAATANACATACCCATCCGCATAAGTTCAACAACGTGTATGATCTGGTCGCAATGCTTGCGCGCGGCGATCAGACCGCGCAGTATCAGTATCTTGAAGTACTGGAACATGTCCGAGTTCTCGCCGTCCATCACTTCTACGAATTCTTGCGTCAACTGGAATAACAATTTGTTTATTTGGTTTAAATATTAATTTGATTATTACTTCGGTGTTTATTGGATCTAAACCAAAGTTTGGTGCACTTACCTTAAATGGCGAGCTTTCAAATCCAAGATTTTTGGGTGATATTGAAAATATGAAACCAAAATCTATGTGGATAATATGACCCGTGCTGTCCAGCAAAATGTTTCCGTTATGTCTGAAACAAAAAAAAAAACATAATATTAAAAGATTGTACAATGATTTGCAATCTGAATTAGTTTAGAGAAGAAAATAATCGGAAAGTGAGACCATTTAGTAATACACTGGTTCTCAGCTGCATCCAGTTAGATTGGAAGCCGATCTGAACGTAGTTGGGAAAAGGCTAGGCAGATTATGATGACCCAATGATCCCCGTCACATTTGAGACAGTTTCTTACCTGTCCTTAAGCTGCAGCAGGTAGCTGGTGAGCGCGTAGGCGGCGGCGGACTCGACGAAGTTGTTCTGCGCGCGCAGGAAGCCCTCGCTGGTGGGCGGCCCGTGCTCCAGCTCCAGCCACGCGCGCAGGCTCGCGCCCGACTGCTTCTTGATCTGGTGCAGCGACACTGAGTTCAGTACCTGCGGGATAAATAATAAAAATATGTTAAGTACAGTAAATAAGTACCACTAATATCATAAACTAGCTACCGCCAGCGGTTTCACCCGCGCCCCGTGGGAACTACTCCGCGCACCCGGATAAAGAGTAGCCTATAGCGTTCCTCGATAAACGGGCTGTCTAACTCTGAAAGATTTTTTCAAATCGGACCAGTAGTTCCTGAGATTAGCGCGTTAAAAACCAAACAAACAAACTCTTCAGCTTTATAATATTAGTATAGACGCGAAAGTTTGTGAAAATGTATGGTAAAACTGCTGAACGGNGTAGCTGGTGAGCGCATACGCCGCGGCGGACTCGACGAAGTTGTTCTGCGCGCGCAGGAAGCCCTCGCTGGTGGGCGGCCCGTGCTCCAGCTCCAGCCACGCGCGCAGGCTCGCGCCCGACTGCTTCTTGATCTGGTGCAGCGACACTGAGTTCAGTACCTGCGGGATAAATAATAAAAATATGTTAAGTACAGTAAATAAGTACCACTAATATCATAAACTAGCTACCGCCAGCGGTTTCACCCGCGCCCCGTGGGAACTACTCCGCGCACCCGGATAAAGAGTAGCCTATAGCGTTCCTCGATAAACGGGCTGTCTAACTCTGAAAGATTTTTTCAAATCGGACCAGTAGTTCCTGAGATTAGCGCGTTAAAAACCAAACAAACAAACTCTTCAGCTTTATAATATTAGTATAGACGCGAAAGTTTGTGAAAATGTATGGTAAAACTGCTGAACGGATTTTGATGTAACTTGGCCTTTAAAATAAGCTACTATTTATTCGGATACGGGACGTAGTTCGGGAAGCAGGTGGAACCGCTTGCGGAAGTTAATATGCTATAAAACTGAAGAGTGCTGAACTACTATCCGATTTGACATATTCATTCAGTATTAGATGGCACACCCGGATAACCGGGTGCGCAGAGTAATTCCCACGGGACGCGGATAATACCGTCGGCAAAAGATCGCTATTTCACATGAATAAATCGTCCTAACACCTTCAAAAGGAAATACATTGTATAGACATTGTTATGGATAGTTACAACGTATTGTCAAGGTATTATCATAAATTGGGTACATCAGCCCTGAATTTATCTCATAATATACGAGGTGCTATGTTATCTTATTCAGATAAGGTGATAGGATGTGTTATGTATCTATAATATAACAATGTATTGATGACTCTGGTCATTAATGAGTCACTGTTATTTTTATATTAAAAAAAAGCTATCGAATGATTCAGACTCTAACATAAATCCTGTAATGCAGGAAACCTTTAAACTTGTTGCTAAGGAATATTTATTCATAGAAATATTCTGATAATAATATGGTACGTTTCCATAAAGATTAGGCAACTATCCAAAATAATCTTGCAACGGCGATGCTATTGCGAACATTATGTATACTATAGAAAATAGTCGGTGACGGTTTTCCTGAAAATAACATCTAAATTCCGGAATAATGATCAAAATTTCCCTATTCTAAATTCTCTGAATAATATGCTGGAAGTATTTTAAATATGTATAATATTTTGAACATGAAACGGAAACAGGCCTTAGTAGTCCATTGTTGAAGAATACGGTGCGGTGTGAAAAATCATCAGTCCAATCCTCACAAACTATTTATACGCCCCCAACATCGCGCGATTCACTACGCGGAAAATATTTTTAAATATCAACGGGTAGTAGCGTTAACTCAGAAGTTAGTTGGGAGTTGCCATTAATTATGGCGAGAACTATCTATCTAATAAATGTTTTTTTTTGTCCCCAAAGAAAATTTACAATTTTATAGGTACTCACGGGTTGTATAAGTCCGCACTCCTTATCCAGACACAGTATCTCATAAGGCCTGAGTTTCAGAGGAACTCGTTCAGCCGACCAGGCCGTCTGCAATCTTCTCAGAAGTTGAGCCGCTAACATCTCTTGTCGTAAATCGTCTCCCACTTTGACGATGCAGCCGAGTAGACGCCAACCGCTTAATGCACCGTAAGGGGATGACGAACGCATGCGAGCGTATTTGCTTTCCCATGATTCCTGTGGATGAAGATTTTTTTGTTTAGATCAGAGATTATGCTTTTGTAAAAATGCGTCCTACGTGGGCGAATCAACGCGAATGCTAAGAGATTCGAAGCGTATACTGTATGCGCTGCGCCGTACCACGTCACGAAGGTTATTTCAGAAGAAATAGACTTTGTTATTTTCGCGTCATGCCGTGCTGCTTTGCTCTTGCATCCAGATCGCTCATGTAGGACATACAGTAACTATCTCGTTTTGGTTCACGGATGGCAGACAAATCAACTGCTAAGCCACTTCAACTTTGAACACGTGACAAGTTCATGAGGAGGACGGAAAAGGTTCTGCGTCGGCGGTGTATATTTTTAAAACATTAAGTAATAATAACTTAAGCGCCGTAGATTAGATAGGTACTGAAGTGGCCAACGATAAGTAGTATTATTAAATATGCGTTATATGATTAAAGTTTATCTGTACTTTGGTCGAAATAACAATACCTCAACAAGTTGAATGCTACAGACGAATTTTACCCTCACAAAAAAAGTAGTAAAATCCGGTCAAAACTTTGCTTAGATGCCAAAAGTAGCCACTTCTGGCATCCCCGAAGGTTTTCAAGAGAGTTAGGTACAAACGCCAGCACATCAACTTACCGCAATCTGTCAAATTTCTTCAATAGATTTTCAAAATCACAATATTGGAAGGTTAATTTTCGATCGGTAAAATTTTACAGATTTGGATAGGTTGACCTACTGTAGTCTGTACCAAACATTTCAATATTGACTGCTAGGATACGTCGCCATGGCGTCTTGATGAGGTAAAGGCACTACATTACATTACAACGTACCTTAAGAGCCGTAGCCGAAGGATCGGCGGGATCATGTCGGAAAGCATTGGGTGGTGGGGCGGCGGTCGCGTCAGCCAGCCTTCTTCGTACTTCACCCGCACCCACCGCCACTGATTCACGGGAACCGCACGACGATGTGGATAATGCTGATACTGCTGAAACCTGAGAAATTTAAATATGATGAAAAACATGGTAATATGCCAGATGCAAAAGAGTAGTTTGAGCACAGCACAGCTCAGATTAATTATCACAATCCTGGCAAAAAAAAAAGAGATACGGTCGAATTGAGAACCTCCTCCTTTTTGGGAAGTCGGTTAAAGACAGAAAGATTTGCATTTTTCAGCCTAACCTTTTCTAAGCTATGTTGTGGGTCAGCTTCCAGTCTCGCCAGATGCAGCTGAGTACCAGTGTGCCACATGGAGTCCAACCCTGCTATCTAAAGTAACCTAGACAATAGGGTGTTTCATTTTTCCAAAGTTGTGATTTTCACATGACTTTGCTTTTCCCCTGAGTCTCAGTGTTACCAAAGACACGTGTGCAAAATTTCATTAAGATTGGACAGTATTTAAAGGTTGCACACATTGAGCACTTTTACCAAAAGTAATGTTTTTTACTTAGGTACTTCTATTATTCTACTGTCAGTTATTTTTCCTGTAGTTTTTAAAATCTCTGTATTTTTATTGATTATTTACAATAAATACATCTTCTATACTTATAATAAATCTGTAGAGAGNACGTGTGCAAAATTTCATTAAGATTGGACAGTATTTAAAGGTTGCACACATTGAGCACTTTTACCAAAAGTAATGTTTTTTACTTAGGTACTTCTATTATTCTACTGTCAGTTATTTTTCCTGTAGTTTTTAAAATCTCTGTATTTTTATTGATTATTTACAATAAATACATCTTCTATACTTATAATAAATCTGTAGAGAGGTCAATTCTGCACATTAAATATATTTACAAAATAACTATCAGGGGGTGATTAGGGACCGATACTGATGCCAAAAATGCAATCAGTAGAAT
>NWSH02000006.1:9048394-9064775 GCA_002382865.2 Heliothis virescens | reverse complement strand
TTGAATGTTAACTTAGGTAAAACATGAAAAAACCATTTTATATTTGAATTTCTCGCTTCTAGTCGTCGCATGCACCTTAACATAATTATTATCTTTGTATTAAAAATGTTTTTGGTATTATAAGCACAGCTATAGGTGTAAATATTGCATAGTAATGACGGCGTTACTGCCAATGTATAAATTATCGGATTACATAATATATCTACATGTTATGCCTTNCCAATCATAAGATCACGCCTCATATTGAATGTTAACTTAGGTAAAACATGAAAAAACCATTTTATATTTGAATTTCTCGCTTCTAGTCGTCGCATGCACCTTAACATAATTATTATCTTTGTATTAAAAATGTTTTTGGTATTATAAGCACAGCTATAGGTGTAAATATTGCATAGTAATGACGGCGTTACTGCCAATGTATAAATTATCGGATTACATAATATATCTACATGTTATGCCTTGTATATTTGAAGTCTCACACTTAGACAAAGGTTCCACGATCAGTCTGGCGTCATTCCATTCCATCATTCTGGTCAGAATGATGGGAGATCGTGTAACCGGTTGATTGACTGACTGATGGTCCAGAATATACCGTGTTTTTCGTCCGTCATTGAGACTGATGCCAGAATGACGCCAGTCTGATCGTGTAACCCTTGTTTTACTTATTTGTTATGTATGTATGTAATGTATGTACGTAAAAGTAGTTGGTAGGGTACTAGGCCAGGTCCTAACCTCAAAGAATATAATGACAAGGTAATGATGAACCAACGATGAAGAAGAGACCGATCTGTCCCTGACGGTGTCTCAACCAACCACTCTTTCATATCTACGTAGTCTAGCGGCCCGACCACGCGCGGTTACTTTTATGATGAGATGATCGGTGCCTGGTATAAAGAAATCGAAGTTAAATCGAAGAAAAACCGGCCGGTAGGACGAGCTCCCCAAAACTTTGATATCATCAATCCGTTGACAGCTTTTAAGCCGACAAACTTTTTATCGGAACAGTATAATATCACGGTGGTGACTTTTTTCAGTCCCGTGTATAATATCTTATTAATTTTGTGGACTTGGTTCTGCAAAGAAAAAAAACCTGGTAAAGCATCCCTACTTGGTCTTAAACGTAGAGATGTAATTTTTGGACGAACTTTCTGATGTCAAAACCATACCGTATCCATCTGACAGTGACTTTTTAGGATTTTGTTTTCAGATGTTATTTAAATAATTTTATTTTTATCCAAAAATTCTAGGTTATTTAAATTGTATTTAAGTACTTGCCACCAGTTTTTGCATTTATCTTATCTACCAATATCATTTTTGGTGTAGTTAGTACTTGCTAGGAATTTCGCAATTTATAAAAACTACAAAATAGAATGCGCTTCATAAACTCTGTAGCATTTTCAATTCGTAGGACGTTTGTACTTTGTGGTGCGCCTAAAATGATGGATGTACGGCATTCTAGCCATATGACACAGTTCAAGGAGTGTTTGAAAGCTGCTAATAATGTGGTTATAATCTCTGGAGACGATATAAGCTCTGAATCTGGTCTCCCGGTGTATGGCTCAAGTGGGCTGTGGAGGAAGTATCAGGCCTCGTCACTGGCCACATCGGGGGCCTTCCTGACGTTCCCTAGCATAGTCTGGGAGTTCTATCATTATAGGCGGGAATTAGCTGTTAAGGCGAAACCCAATGATGTAAGCTAAATTATTTTTATCTGGACTTAACATCAACTACATTATAAAAGACTGATTTCTCATATATCTCCAAATGCTTTACTAAGTTCAGATTTTTTGTTATATGCAATATTAAGTAGGTTAAACCTTTACAACACTTTCTGTTATAATAAAAAACCAAAACCTGTTATTTGTTACTTAAATATTGCATATTTTCAGGCTCACAAAGCAATTGCAAAATTTGAAGAGAAGTATGGATCAGAGAAGAGTGTAACAGTGATCACACAGAGTGTTGATGGTCTACACACCAGAGCGGGCACCAAGAATCTGATTGAACTCCATGGTAATCTGTTTAAGACTAGGTGCATCAAATGTCAACATATTGAGGAAAACACAAAAAGTCCGATATGTGAGGTAATTACCGGTTTTCTGATTAAAAACTCAGCAACATTATTTAACCACTACCTTTTATTGAAAAGATAATATTCAATTTGATTCAATTATTTAAAGAAATTATGTATATCCTTAAACCTTCCAAAAAGTTTTTTGTATACCATAAATGATCTACATTTTAGGCATTAAAAAACAGAGGTTCACCAGAAGCTTTAGAAGTCCTGTCCAATATTCCCGAGAGTGATCTACCACATTGTAATGAATCCGGTTGCAGTGGTCTACTAAGGCCTAATATTGCATGGTTTGGGGAAAGCTTGGAGTCTGATGTGGTTGAAAAAGCAGGTAATTGTTTTGAGTCATAAATGAAATCATAGAATTTACTTCATTATAAAGCAAGTTAATAATTTTTTTTAATCTGTTCTGTTAATTCTAGAAGAAGCAATGTCAAAATGTGACGTCTGCATGGTAGTTGGAAGTTCTCTGATGTTCCCAGCAGCCATGTATGCCCCGGAAGCAATGAATAGAGGTGCAATTGTAGCAGAATTCAATTCAGACCCCAACAGGAAGTGGAATTTCCATTATTTATTCCAAGGCCCCATTAGCCAGATAGTTCCTGAGGCTCTGAATGTTTAAAACAGTTGATGCATTTGAACTCTGATAGTTTTGTGAAGTTGTTGTGATATATTAAATTATTAGAAGTCTGTACATATCATGTGATAATGTTTAATTTATTCTCATCGTAAACCTAACTTGGCAGGTGTGATGCATATTTTCTTGGAGAGAGAGATAATGTGCGAGCGACAGGTGAACAAAGGCTCCGACATTTATAATCTCATTCTATATTTATTAGAAAAGTATTTATTTTTATAATAGCCCTTCACACATCTTTTCTCTTTACAACAACTTCATAATAAAACGGAGACATGATTGATGATATTAAAAATATTTTTAGAACGGAAATCTTTATGTCATTTTATATATATGGGCTGACAAATGACAATTGACATTGACAGATAGAGAAAAATGAAGATTCTGTCACCAATTTTCATAAATATTTATTTCTGAATTTACATTTGCACTTCGACCAACGCTTTAATTACTTTACAGTTATGTGCATTAGTTTGATAAGTTCAATACGTAGAACAGTAGTGATTTGTAGTTTTCCTAGAGTCATGGCTGCACGGCAATCGAGTGACATGCCAAAGTTTAAAGAGGCCTTAAAATCGGCCAAAGAGGTTGTGATCTTATCTGGCGCCGGTATCAGCGCAGAGTCTGGTATACCAACGTTTCGTGGCGCTGGGGGGTTCTGGAGAAAGTACCAAGCTTCGGCTCTGGCCACCCCTGGGGCCTTTAGAACGAGTCCTAGTTTAGTTTGGGAGTTTTATCACTACAGGAGAGAAGTTGCTGCCAAAGCTCAGCCTAATGCTGTAAGTAATTTTATAATTGTCACTCTAATGGTATTATATACTCTTCCTTCATTATTATGTGTTGCACAGTTACTGAGCCCTGACACATGAGGATAAAACTGGCGCATTTACTATCATGTAATAATCACACACTCATTTATGTTATTTTGTGTAATATGATTTTCTGATAACATTGCATTTCCAGGGCCATGTAGCAATTGCACAATATGAAGCCAAATATGGAGCAGATAAAACAATAACAGTGATCACACAAAATGTTGATGGATTACATGCTAGAGCTGGAACCAAGAACTTGTTAGAACTCCATGGCAATCTGTACAAAACGAGATGCACCAAATGTAAGGAGGTTTTAGTCAACAATGATAGTCCTATCTGTGAGGTAAGTGGAATATAAAAAACTGCAATTCTTACCCATCCACTTAGTTTTTTGCCGACTATTACCTAAAAGCAAGTCAATACTTAATGTTAAGACCGGTTGCCAGACTTTCTGCTGACCTAGATGTACAAATAATAGCTGGGACCCAAGGACTACACAGAGGAGCTCATTGCAACATAGATAGGTATTCTAGCTCAACCACCCATGGACTGACCAAACCTAAGTGTGTTTAGTAGGTATTTAGGAATTATTACTAAAAATGTTACAATCTTCAATCTATATGTTCCAGGCTTTAGCAGGCAGAGGTGCACCAGATGCAAAAGTAGTAGGTTCTGATATCCCTGTGAAATCATTGCCACATTGCAAGAAAACTGATTGTGGTGGGCTCCTGAGGCCACACATAGTATGGTTTGGAGAGAACTTGGATCCTGCTGTAATGGAGAAAGCTCGTAAGTCATACAAGTTTTGCTAAATTACAAAATCTTTACATATAAAGCTGAAGAGTTTATTTGTTTGAACATGCTAATGTCAGGGACTACTAAGCTAATTTGAAAAATTCTTCCAGTGTTAGATAGCTCATTTATCGAAGTTTTTTATCTGGGTAGGTGAAACCGCTGGTGGAAGCTAGTCATAAATATGTATATAGGAATTGGCCTAATCTTCAACGTCAGATAATATAAGGTATATGCTGCACTGCCTTAAACCAAAGAATTTTTCTTTTTCAGAAGCAGTAATGGCAACCTGTGATATATGCCTGGTAGTTGGCACATCATCGGTGGTGTACCCAGCAGCCATGTTTGCGCCCCAAGCGGCTGCCAGGGGTGCTGTTGTAGCAGAGTTTAACATAGAACCTACGCCTGCTACATCTGACTTCCATTATTATTTTGAAGGGCCTTGTGGTACTACATTACCACAAGCTTTAGCAGATTAGACCTATTAATAATGCTTTGTAATGAAATCATTTTAATATGCAATTAATTGCCTTGTAATATCCTGTGATAGTGGATTTTATTGTTGTTAGTTGTTGGTAGTAGTGTAAGAATATGTAACTAGATTTGTAAGAAGACTTTGTAAATAATTTAGAATGTACATAACATGGGAGGTAAATGAAAATGTAAATATGTATAAATTATATTTTATTTATCACAATTTGTTTTACAATAAATAGCAATATTAAAACTAATGATGCTTTACTTCTCCTTGTGTCTTGCAAAGAATTTTGCTACATTTCCAATTGTCGTTCCGAAATTGCAGTTTGATATCAGCGATTTCTGCAAAAAGAAGAATTATATCCTAAGAAACTGTTTAAACAAGGTTTATTTGATGCATAAAACTTGGGTTGTTTACCTGAACAAACGAAGGCAATGCTGCCATAGTTTGAGGTCTTGAGTATCTTTCATCAACCAGTAAAACACAGGCATAATCATTTGCGTGTCTCACTGCCCTACCTGAAAAGTAAAGATGACAAATTAGATTAATCTTTTTTTGTCTTATATACTAATAATATACGCGCTAATCTCGGGAACTACTGTTCCATTTTAAAAAATAATTCTGTTGTAGACAGCCCATTAATTGAGGAAGGCTATATGCTACTTTTTATCCGGGTATGCGGAGTAGTTCCCAAAGAAGCGGGTGAAACCGCTGGCGCAAGCTAGAAGGGGATAAGTAAAGGAAGAAATAGCTACAACATACTTTCTACTAGGGATGAATTTAGTGAGTTTCCCAAGGAGGGTTGACGTCAGGCAGGCGGCCGGTCGTAAAAATTAAACCAAATCTTTTCGCAATATGAGTAGTGAAAAAGAAAACATATTGCGCCGACCCCAAGTAAAATTGGGAACAGGGTAAGGAGATGATGATGAATTTAGTGAGTTTCAAGTTATAGTTAAAAAACAATCTGCAATAAACTCACCAATACACTGATTGACGGCTTTCATACACAGGTTTTCGTAATAAATGCTGCCGGCGCCACCACCTGCAGTTTTGTTCAAATAGTTCATCTTTTCCTGCAGTTCTGGTGATTTCACGTTAGGGTATGGCATGCCTACCACCATTACACATCTTCCTAGATCGTCGCTGAAAAATAAATATGCCATCAATATACTATAATCAACATTCGATATTTGGATCAATGCAAATAGGTGAGTATAGTGTCCTTCTTAAAATTATAAACACAAAAGTTTGTGAGGGTGTATGTCAGTTACTATTTCACGCAAGAACTACTAGACGTATTTTGATGAAACTTGGTAGTAAAATAGTTTTACTTGGGTACATATTAGAAGAACAAAATGTTTATTAAATTACCTGAAATTCAACCCTTCACTGAGTTTACCACCAACAACACTCAACAGCAAGGCACCATTGCGATCACCATCTTTGCATTTTACTGCTGCCGCAAACTTATTCAGCACCTAGAAATAAATCAAAACATCAATATAGAATTTTATTATCACAGCAAATAAAAGAATTAAGCCTTCAAAGTGCGACTCGAACGCGCACGAAGGGTTCCGTAGCAGTTTTTAATGTCAAGTAAGTAAAGTAGAAGAAGGTAATAATATAATATGTTTGTAGCATACATTTGTTGAATATTTATTTTGTGAAAATTTCAACTGTCTAGCTCTCATGATCTGGAGTCAAACGGACCGACAAAGACAGTAATAGGGTCCCGTTTTCACCCTTTGGGTATGGGCCCATGAAGTGATGGTTATCATAACAGCAATTTTTCAATGGACCCTATTACTACAGCTGTAAGGTTGAAATTCCAACTCACTTGATCAACGTCGCCAGCAGACTTGGGCTCACGAAATAAGGATTTCTTCTTAGTAATAGCTTCTAGTACTTTGTTGTTCTTAAGATGATCGTAGACTGTTTGTTCGTAGGAATACGATGGTAGAAAGCATACAACGCCTCCTGGTACTATACTGCTGATGTTGCGAAGGATCCGGCCTATCTCGCTGAGCTGGAAAAATATTTAGAATTACTTGAAGTATATGTTTTACTAGCTTCCGCCCGTGGTTCCACCTACTTCCCGCATTCGGTTAAAAAGTGGCCTGAATCCTTTTCCAGGCTCTAGAACAGTCTTTCAAGTCTTTTAGAACGTTTTTGGCGTAAAAGCGCGATAGACAGGAAGGTACTGTTACTACTGTACTGTACTGTATATTTATTACTAGCTTCTGCCAGCGGTTTCACCCGCGTCCCGTGGGAACTACTCGGCCCACTCGGATAAAAAGTAGCCTATAGCCTTCTTCGATAAATAGGCTATCTAACACTGAAAATCTTTTCAAATCGGACCAGTAGTTTCTGAGATTAGCGCGTTCAAACAAAGAAACTACTGCTTTATAATATTAGTAAGTATAGATTTTTATAAAAATATCTCTAGGTCTGTCTATGTGTATTTTTTTTTTGTACCCTAATAGTTTCGAAACTATTGAACCGATTTGAAAAATTATTTCATTGTTAGGAAGTAACAAATACAGGAAGATGTTCCCCGAGATGCGTTTAAGCCAAAGGAATCAGTTGTGTGTATCCTGCAACATAATAACTGAAAAATTATGTATAACTCACTTACCAATTCATTAGACATCCTATTCTCATAGGAGAAGTTGAGGCTGACATTGGTAGGCCCCCTGGATAAACAAACTCCGAGAACATTATCTGAAGGTACTACATGTTCACATCTCACTATATTTACTACGTCATCTGTGCGCGAGTTAGTAGTGAGTAATGCTTGAAATTCTGATATAGGCTCCATGGTACCACCTGCTACTATCACCTGCAAATGACAGGAAAGTATTCATTTATTAGCTTCACCTGTATCCTGAGGTAACAACTACTAAATCCGTCTCCTGGTAAACCCACACCAACTTTCAGCCAATTTGACCTAGCGGCTCTTAAGTTTTAAGTAGTGTAACTAACACAACTTCTATGTTATAAACGATATTTCGACGAAATTTTCAACAAACCATAGCTTTCTTCTAATTAACCGCATCCAAATCAGTTCATCTGTTTAAGAGCTACGTTGCTACAAACATACACACATATCATCAATCAAACTCATAACACCCCTCTTTTTGCTTTGATAGTAAAAACATTTTTTTTATATAAAAAAATAACAAACATTCGAATTGAGAAGCCGGTTGAAAACACACAATTTTGCTCACTATAGTCAACTATACTTACCGATCGACATTCCCTGACGACGTCAGCAAAATGTTCAGCAGGGTTCAGCAACAGGTACTTGAGGCCAGTGTCCATGTGTGCGAACACACGACCATTCTCACTGCGGTCACAGAGCATTTCTAGGAAATCTAGGATTGCATACAACCCACTCCCTGCTGATGTTTCTGTTGGTACCTGAAAATAATTTAAGCAGTTTTTTTGAGAAGTTTGTTGATAGGAGAAAAATAGCACGCACGCGTCCTACAAAAACTCGGTCAGAGAGAATCCTAGTAAAAATGTCCTACAAAAAGTCTGACGTGGGCGAAAGGGATACCCGTCCCCCACAACCAAAATAAAATTGTTTTTTGTAACGAAGTTGGGGTGCTGATTTAAAACTGGCTACTATGAATGTAAACTCGATTGCACTCTTATTAGTTGATGAGATGACAGTTTTTGATTTGAAAAAAAAAAAAAAAAAAAAAAGTTTAGAAAAGAAAATATGGAAATTTAAATGTCTTCTTACACTAGCTTGAACTGGCGTCACATTTTGCTTCACCTCAGGAACAATTTCAACTTTCTCCCCATCTTTTTTCTTAGCAATATTATTCATAAACATTTCAAAAGAACTCTTTTTGCTGACTGTACTCTTCTTCATCTCCTCTTCAAGCGCTTGCTGACTGTACCTCATAGAGAATCCGTGCAGTTTAGGAGCTAATCTTGTGTTTCTACAGAATTCTACTAAAGGTCGTAAGTTCATGTGATCGATTTCAGCCTTTATTACAAAGTCCTCAAGGGTGAATATTGTAGTTTCATCCTGTTTCTTTTCAGTGCCTTTAGGTTTGATCATTCCTGTAATGCAAGGAAAAATATGTTTTATGACTATTACTTTAAAGTTCAGTTTTTTAAAAATAACATAAAATCGTAAAATTTTATGTTAGTTTTGAAAAATAAATATCCAGGAGAATAGATTTAAAAGGATGGACGAAAAGTACCCAGTTACATATAATATAAGGCCATTTCTAAGAAAATACCATCATAATTCTATAAACTTACCTAAAAGCTTCCCAACAACAAAACTGATCTGATTCAACGTCAACAAATTCTTGCTGCTCAACCTCGCTCTATACTTATTGATATAAAACTGCAAGAATGTCTTCACTGAGCTCAATTGTTTCACAGACACAGGCGCGGAGTGAGCGTTCTCTAAGGCTGCTGTTAGACCATGAGCCTCATCTAGTATTAGTATATTGTTCTGTAGTTTTAGGGATATGCCGGAACGGGCACCTGAGCTTACTATGCCTGTGTGACTTATTAGGACTACCTAGAAAGTCATAAAAAAAATATTTTGGGGGTTTCAGCAGTAAAATTGTATGTTGTGATGTTGAAGGGCATGATATTGACTTGTGCCGTCATATTGGATCCTCAGTACATTGCATATTTTGCACCTTTTTTATTCAAAGATGTATTAGAGATTGACACCCGCAACTCCTCGTAGGCCCAGTTGAAAACCAGCGTCAGGCACTACGTGTCTGACATAAATGCTGAACTGGTGCCTATTTGACACAACCATTATTATTTTATTTTTTGTTGTTTTTCTTTTTTATTGTTTATTTTTTCATGTGTTGTGTCAATAAATGATTTTTCTTTCTTTCTTCTTTCTAGAAATTTTATAAATAGGCTCCTTATTAGGGATTGGCAAGTGCCTTTCTCGATAACTAAATTATACTTTGTATGCTATTTAATACTAGCAAAACATGTGGAACTATTTTTAAACTGTAAGACCTGTAATGTAAATACATGTTTTCATCTTTATAAAATATGGTTTCATTAAATACCTCAGCATCA
Organism: Heliothis virescens; assembly: GCA_002382865.2. Classification (NCBI taxonomy): domain Eukaryota; kingdom Metazoa; phylum Arthropoda; class Insecta; order Lepidoptera; family Noctuidae; genus Heliothis; species Heliothis virescens. The sequence continues at coordinate 9,054,909 of NWSH02000006.1, read as the reverse complement.
TCCATAGCCATTCGAGAAGCATAATAAGGGCAAGCCTTCAACTCCTTGCCACATTTGACCAGATCCTCCATATCCATGATATCAACTAACATTCTCTCCTTCAACCGAGTGATGTTCGTCTGGTTGTAGTAAGGACAGGCAGTACATGATCTTGTCTTAGTCTTTTTGAGGACTTTGCCCTCCTCACCTACTGATGTGGATTTTGTTTTCGATTTTTGCATGTCTAAACATCTGGAAATGGAAGTAGCTTTTTAGTATTGCCTAAAGAGTAGAATAAATGATTTTTATATCAGTCTAGATTCTAGCCCACATTCCAAGAAAAGTACTTCCCAGATTGGGTTAAAAAATCCGTCAAACCTATGTTTGTTATAATCTACCTCACTATCATTTTCAGCCAAATCAGTCCAGTAGCTCTTAAATTATAAATAATGCAAAAATTTTCTTGTGATAAATATTCCTAAAGATAAAGGAGATTGCCACGGGGCAGGTCCCTTTTGTGGTATCGTGTGCCTGAATGGAATAATAACCTAAAAATATTGTTTATTGTTTTGTTTCCAAATTATTTTTTATACAATTTCTTTCACCCTGGGAATAAAGTTAAAATTAATTAATAGTTAAACATTACGTCGACATCCGTTTGATTGGTAAACAAAAAAAGTTGCCAGATATCAAATAACTATTGAAAATTACGTATTTTAATCAATAGAGTAATCGATATCAAAACAAAACAGTTATTAAAAATAAAAAAATACAATTATTTTTAATTATTGTAACTTTATTCATGATAAGTCTATATTGTTGAACAGATGTGCATAAGAGCGATTTTAAATTAATATAAAAGCCTTACGTAATTTAAAAACTTAAATCGATTTATTAATGATTAAATATAATTGCTCTGGCAACATTTACTTGCGCATGTCACATCACTTTGACGTTCGTTCGTTGTGTGTTCGTGATTGCTTTGTATAATACGTTGAGTTTTGAATTCCGTATTTACTTAGTTATTATTTACGATACGTGCCTTTCTGCTACCACCGAGTTAAGCTAATAAGTTCCTCGCGTACTTACTTTATGTTTTGTGAGATAATTGACTCCTCTTTGTGAGATATTGACTCTAAGTGCTTGACTCTTGTTTGTGTTGTTCTTTGTGAGATAAAGTGCTATTCTTGGAGAACAATTTGACTCTTAGTGAAATCCTTGTGAGATATTGAACTCCCGAACTGTTTTTGTCAGAACTATGTCTACCCCAGCCAGAAGTCGCGCACACCGCCTGTCTTACCGACGCTGTATTAACTGTTCCCTTTTACTAGCGTCTAATTTACGCCGGTATACAGTTGAGGAGTTGAACGAGCAAATGACAGTTCTTCTACGAACTTGGACAACGCCTACACCTGTAAGTTATCGTGTGCATAAACAATAATAATTATTGTGGACAATATAAATATAGTGGTTAAATGCATTATGCAAACTCAAAATAACATATGATTAGAGTAAACTTAGCACTGTAAACTTAGTTCTTTATGAGAGTTTATGTATTTACAAGTTTAAACAGTTATAAATATTTATTTATTTATTTATTTATACTTTTTGCACAAATGTACAACGGCGGACTTAACGCCTTAGGCGTTCTCTGCCAGTCTACCTTAGGGTGGAGGTGAAAATTAAGAAATGGTAGGTGCAACACTGTATGATAGTTAGTGCAAGAAAATAAAACACATAAGTATATATATAAATAAAATATATATTGTTACATATATAAAATAAAATATATAATACATATATATTATACATATTACTGTATCAAAGAGAAGATAGTGAAGAAAATAAACTACTGTAAAGATTCTGCCAATTTCCCATGGATGTGATCTCGAAGTTTCAATTTAAAAGTGTGTCGACTATTTACCATCCTAACCTCAAGAGGTAGCTCATTCCAGAGAATAATAGATTTAACAAAAAAGGAAGAGTGAATAAAATCAGTTCGGTGAGAAGGGCAGTGTAGAAGACGATTATTTGAAGAGTAGAAATATAGAATAGTATAGAATATAATCTTTTCCAGGTAATGTCAGATGATATCCTATGTATTGAATATTATTTGCTGTTGCAAGAAAGGATATTGTCAAATATAACTGGATCCCACGAGGATATGTCACCTGCATATGGTCACTTGAATGTTTGTTATGGATGTGGTATCTCTGTTGCAAGTCGGAGAACCCACAGAGTTGAGTTAGACTGTCCACAACGTAGCATGATTTTAAGATGGACTTTAGCACACCTGGTGAGTATTTTTTAATAACATTCTGTATCATCTCGCCCATAATCCCCAATCACAAGCGTGATGACGATTAGGCAGAGGTGTACCTAACAGTACACAATACATTTTGTCAGTTATGTTTTAAGTACAGTAAGTACACAAACCCAGTATTCCAGGCTCTTCTGGTTACTACTCATGAAATCTTAATGGAAATACCCAGAAACCCAATCCTGGAACTGAACCTGAGATCTCATACCCTGCAATTGTGTTTAACATTTTCTAAGTAATGTTTCAGAAAAAAGNACTTTAGCACACCTGGTGAGTATTTTTTAATAACATTCTGTATCATCTCGCCCATAATCCCCAATCACAAGCATGATGACGATTAGGCAGAGGTGTACCTAACAGTACACAATACATTTTGTCAGTTATGTTTTAAGTAATAACGGTGAGACCATGCAATCAACCAGGCACAAACCCAGTATTCCAGGCTCTTCTGGTTACTACTCATGAAATCTTAATGGAAATACCCAGAAACCCAATCCTGGAACTGAACCTGAGATCTCATACCCTGCAATTGTGTTTAACATTTTCTAAATAATGTTTCAGAAAAAATGCTGCATAGTTTATTTCTAATTGATGCTATTTTTATTCATATGCTTGCACAATAACAATATAGGGTTTGGTACCTATTCTGATATTCACTAATACCAACTATTTCATTTTAGGTTCCACATTTACAAAAAGTGTGCATTCCTTGCTGGTTAGCAGCAACTCGGGAGACGCGACATTTGGAGGTTCAAGATTCAAACAGACCTGCAAGGGTCATGGATGCAGCTCTATCTTCATTAGAACACCCCGAGATACCTGAACCACCTCCAATGCCAGCTCCAAAACCTCAACCACAACAAGCATTACGAGTTCAATCTAAGATTAACTCACAAAAGTATAAACGAGTTGCTGCAGCTTCTCGTCACTGTATGTTTGTAGGCTGTAATAATGATGAACGTCTTTTAGTACCTATGACTATAAAGGAACTGTTGTTATTGCAGTACAATATATATATATATACCTTTAAATGCTAGAATCTGTCATCACCATTTATATAGCAATCAGTGGGATGAACTGAGTACCAACCTAAATGACTTTACTGGCTCTCAAGTTGATGATATATTTTCCATACTGGAAAGAGCTTCTCAAAGAAGTTTAGATTTTAATAATATTGCGAAATATTTTATGAAGAATAAATAGTTTATTCATGTTTTGTTTTTTTTTTATTTCCCTTGCTATTACTAAAATAATAATAACTATCAATAACGGTAATTATGAGTCTATACTAATATTATAAAGAGGAAAGATTTGATTAGGTAGGCTATAATTTATCCGGGTATGGAAAGGTGTTCCCGGGGACGCGGGTGTAACCGCGGGAAACACATAATAACAATTCCATTACTTTATGCATAAATAGAGACATAATTCCATGGTACTGCTATTTACAGTACATATTTCTATGCTCATAGTGATCTATAGTCCATGTCAATTTCTAATTATAACCTATATTCTTAAAACAGAAAAATAATGATATCTCTTGAACCAGGGTGAATAAATGAAAAAAGGTTTCTGATTATGAAAATGCAATGTTTTTCCTATTAGTTAAAATAAAAATCTTCAGGGCACAAACATTTTTCACTGGGACCCAACTTCCCTTACAAAACGGGCAATCTCCTTTAATTTCTCAGTAGCAGCCTAGAAACCACAGTCTGGTTTTGTGTCTAGCTATATAAATGCTCACTGCCACAAGGGTCATAAATGTGACTAACAAATAAAAACAATAACATGAGTCATTAAACCATAATTACCTTTCATTAATAAGATTAACATTCTTAAGCTTATTAACTTCAGAGTTGATACAGTAGTGTTGTCTGGAAGCCAGGGTGACCACTCTTGTATCCTCTTTGAAGACTGTCCTTTTAATTTCACCAATAAACTGGGACAGCTGACTGTGTGTCCTACTGCTTATGTAGATCTGGAAACAAGGCATTTAAAAATCAGATGGTGGGATAGTTTTTATTGTTGATGGACAGTGAGTTTAAATAACAGGATTCTAATTTTAAGGTCCTCTATAAGAATTGGTGTTTCTATAAGAATGTTGTTAAAGAACTTATTTTATTTGTTTTAATTTTATTTTAAAAATAATCAATGCCTTTATTGTTCAATTTTTCTTCTTGTCTCATCAACTGTTAAATAAATAAAAAAGGTTACTTAAGTTCATATGAGAATTATAGCATCCAATCAAGACTAGAGGTAAGTCTTACTTTTGTAACTTCATCATCATCTTCAACAATTTCTTCACCGTCTGAGTCTCCACCGTCTTTGTCTTCACATTCTTCTAGAATAAGATCTCTATCTTCTTCCAAATCCTCTTTTTCTTCCACAACATTCTCTTTATCATTGTCACCCTTTTCATGCCTATCTTTCTTATTAAAATAGAATTCAATAGTCTTGTTAGCAGAATTAGTCTTCTGTTTAGAAACTCTTATTTTTAATTGATCAAAAAGCTCTTTTCGTTTTTTGATTTTGTCTAATTTTAACTGTAGAGTGACAAGGGTTTGATTCTTCTTTATTTTTTCATACTCTTCTGTCAGCCAGTCATCTGAAGCTGTGTTTAAGAACAAATAAGAAATTTTGAGTTTCAAGAAGTTAGTTATTGAAAGCAGTGCAACTTCAACTATCCTTGTCCTTGTATTAAATAAAGTATGCAGTAATGATGTTGAGGTTCTATGCTAGAGTACTTCCAATTAGATTTAACAACAGAAAAAAATACCTGTACTATTTGATATTTCAGCTTTTAACTTGGCAACCTCATTTTCTAGATCATTTAATATTTTCTGGTTACTGTCCTTCAGCCATTTGAGAGCTCCACAGCAAATGCTTAGTGATTTTCCCTATTGTTTAAAACAAGATCACAGTTTTATAAATTGAAGTAAGAGTACATATACCATAACCTTACTTGTTTTGTAAACTTTAATAACGTAACAATTCCAATAAAACCAAAACATTTGTTAAATAACTTACCGTGCCAGTAGGACTCTCAAAAATTCCAAGATGTTGTTTTTCCAAAGTTGAATAAAGTTCTCTCATGAACTTCTCTTGTATATCGTAGGGTTTAAACGGGAATGGAAATTTTATATCCATGTTATAACTTGGTTTATTGAAGATATTTTTACTGAGAAGCACATCAATTTTATCACAGAAAACTTATTATCCTAAATCACTGTAATTATGCAAAACACAAAAGTTACCAAAATCTCCCGCCATTTGCAGTTGATTTTGACATTGACACAGATAGAAGTTCCGAATCATGCATACATTTTCCAATCTTATGATAAAATAAATAAGTTTGATCATCTAACATAGGAGTATTGTTAATGAGTAGTTAGCATTCCAAAAATATAACAATGTTAAGAAGTGTTTAAACAAACTGTTTAATTGTTCTGTATGTGACATACAAACTAATCCAATAGATACGTTTATGCGTCGTCAGGACTACGAGTGTCATCTGTCACAATTTTCAGGAGGTGACGAATCGTAATGTCAATCGAAATCCCTATGATCATTTTTACTGGGATTATTGCGATAAATTAAATTATTTTCTTCACTAATATCATTTCAAACCCCTTGAAACACCCCTAGTTTTATAACTTATTACCATGTCTCATAAGTAAGTAGTAATTTCTGTCTCGATACCCTATAACATCGATTTAAATGAAAGAATCTGAACTATTTACATATTTTTTCAGCGTAAAAATTCTTCCCGGTGCTACAGTTTGCGAGGATTGTACATTAGAAGGTGATATCACTATCGGTGGTGGTACGGTTATTCACCCAAGAGTGACGATCATAGCAGAGGGCGGACCTATAATAATAGCTGAATATTGTATCATTGAAGAGTACTCCACTATTATCCACAAGTAAGCATGATTTTATTAACAGTACTGCACTAAAATAAAGGAAAATATTTGGTGTAGAGTACAGGTTTGATGATTATCCTTGACATTTACTTCAGTTGAGTTATTAAGGAACTATTTTGCTTAAAAAATAGACATGATGCAGACAGAATGTGTATTTGTGTTACAGAAAAAGTGACAAACAAGAGACTCCACCTAAACCTCTATTCATTGGAGCCCACAATGTCTTTGAAGTGGGCTGTAAACTGGAATCTCCTTGTGGCCACATCGGAGAGAGTAATGTTTTCGAGTGCCGG
>NWSH02000006.1:8999374-9039400 GCA_002382865.2 Heliothis virescens | reverse complement strand
TACTAAACCCAGAGAAACAAAGGGAATAACTTTATGGCTATTGCTTATTTTATGTAAAAAAATGAAGGAACACATTTATATCAAAATACTTGATTATTCAGTGGAAGCATTAAATAAATATAAAATCTTAACATAGTGCATTACAAGCTACAAATAAGAATTAGTATAATACAGCATTTTATAACAAACTAAAGTTAGTTTCATGGTTTAGGGGATGATTCTTGGGACTGTCTGGTAGAAGGTTGGCGTTTGTGTACATTTGGTTTCCTTAGCCTGTGGTAGTTAGGCATCACTTTGCTCAAGAAGTCCAACTGCAATAGTTGTGATGGTTGCTTTTCTAATGCTTCTCTGACATGATGGTCAGAGCCCCATATCACAGTGTTGTCAGCTAAAGTTTGTGGTGCTGTCAGACGACAAGCGGCTCCTGCAATGTAAGTACAAAAAAGTATTATTAAAATTGCTTGTTCATAGACGAAAAGATTCTCTTCTTATTTAATTCTTCACATAGGCATTATTGAGGGGCATAATATAGAGGCAATATGTTAAAATGACAGGAAACTTACCTATAACACATCCACTTCCAATCTTGACATCAACTCCAACAAAGGACCGGCACTCGAAAACATTACTCTCTCCGATGTGGCCACAAGGAGATTCCAGTTTACAGCCCACCTCAAACACATTGTGGGCTCCAATGAACAGAGGTTTAGGCGGAGTCTCTTGTTTGTCACTTTTTCTGTAACACAAATACACATTGTGACTGCATCATGTCTATTTTTTAAGCAACAGTTTCTTTATAACTTGGCTGAAGTAAATGTCAAGGATAATTTTTAAACCTGCATTTTGAATAAAATATTTTGCTATATTCTTGAGTAGTACTGTAAGTTTAATAATGCTTACTTGTGAATAATAGTGGAGTACTCTTCAATGATACAATATTCAGCTATTATTATAGGTCCACCCTCTGCTATGATCGTCACTCTTGGGTGAATAACTGTACCGCCACCAATAGTGATATCACCTTCTAATGTACAATCTTCGCAAACTGTAGCACCGGGAAGAATTTTTACGCTGAAAAAATATGTAAATAGTTCAAATTCTTTCATTTAAATCGATGTTACAGGGTATCAAGACAGAAATTACTACTTACTTATGAGACATGGTAATAAGTTATAAAACTTGGGGTGTTTCAAGGGGTTTGAAATGATATTAGTGAAGAAAATAATTTAATTTATCGCGATAATCCCAGTAAAAATGATCATAGGGATTTCGATTGACATTACGATTCGTCACCTCCTGAAACTTGTGACAGGTGACACTCGTAGTCCTGACGACGCAAAAACGTATCTATTGGATTAGTTCTTAGATTAGTTTGTATGTCACAGAACAACTAAACAGTTTGTTTAAAACACTTCTTAACATTATTATATTATATTTTTGGAATGCTAACCACTCATTTAAACAATACTCAAACTTATTTATTTTATCATAAGACTGGAAAATGTATGCATGATTCGGAACTTCTCTCTGTGTCAATGTCAAAATCAACTGGCAAATGGCGGGAGATTTTGGTAACTTTTGTGTTTTGCATATTTACAGTGATTTAGGAAAGGTAATAAGTTTTCTGTGAAAAAATTGTAGTGCTTCTCAGTAAAAATATTTTCAATAAACCAAGTTATAACATGGATATAAAATTTCCATTCCCGTTTAAACCCTACGATATACAAGAGAAGTTCATGAGAGAACTTTATTCAACTTTGGAAAAACAACATCTTGGAATTTTTGAGAGTCCTACAGGCACGGTAAGTTATTTAACAAATGTTTTGGTTATATTGGATTTTTTAAGTTATTAAAGTTTACAAAACAAGTAAGGTTATGGTATATGTACTCTTACTTCAATTTATAAAACTGTGATCTTGTTTTAAACAATAGGGAAAATCACTAAGCATTTGCTGTGGAGCTCTCAAATGGCTGAAGGATACTAACCAGAAAATATTGGATGATCTAGAAAATGAAGTTGCCAAGTTAAAAGCTGAAATATCAAATAGTACAGGTATTTTTTACTGTTGTTAAATCTTATTGGAACTACTCTAGCAAAAAACCTCAACATCATTACTGCATATTTTATTCAATACAAGGACAAGGATAGTTGCACTTCTTTCAATAACTTTAACTTTATGAAACCCAAAATTTCTTATTTGTTCTTAAACACAGCTTCAGATGACTGGCTGACAGAAGAGTATGAAAAAATAAAGAAGAATCAAACACTAGTCACACTACAGTTAAAACTAGACAAAATCAAAAAACGAAAGGAACTATTTGATCAATTAAAAATAAGAGTTTCTAAACAGAAGAATAATTCTGCTAACAAGACTATAGAATTCTATTTTAATAAGAAAGATAAGCATGAAAAGGGTGACAATGATAAAGAGAATGTTGTGGAAGAAAAAGAAGATTTGGAAGAAGATAGAGATCTTATTCTAGAAGAATGTGAAGACAAAGACAATGGAGATTCAGACGGTGAAGAAATTGTTGAGGATGACAATGAAGTTACAAAAGTAAGACATACTGATTGATTTGATGCTGTAATGTAATTAAAAAAATATTTATTTCTGTAAAACTTGAGTAACCTTGTTTTTAACTGTTTATGTACACATTTGATGACACAACAAGAAAAACAGAATGGCATGGCACTACTTAAAATAAAAACAAACAAACTCACTAACAATATTCAGATGTGAAGTACAAGCCATAATAGACTTGGAAAGAATTATTTACTCGTTTAAAAAAAAATACCAACCTGAAAGTTGTAGCACTATTGTTGCAACTCACTCTTGATTACCATTGTTTCTTTAGGGTAATCAAAAAGAACTATCCCACCATCTAAATTCTAAATGATACATTCTCTTGTTTCCAGATCTACATAAGCAGTAGGACACACAGTCAACTGTCACAGTTTATTGGTGAAATCAAAAGGACAGTCTTCAAAGAGGATACAAGAGTGGTCACCCTGGCTTCTAGACAACACTACTGTATTAATTCTGAAGTTAATAAGCTTAAGAATGTTAATCTTATTAATGAAAGGTAATTGAGGCTTAGTTACTCATGTTATTGTTTTTATTTGTTAGTCACATTTATGACCCTTGTGGCAGAGAGCATTTAATTAGCTGGACACAAAACCAGACTGTGGTTTCTAGGCTGCTACTGAGAAATTAAAGTAGAAATTTTTTGCATTATCTATAATTTAAGAGCTACTGAACTGATTTGGCTGAAAATGATAGTGAGGTAGATTATAACAAACATAGGATTCACGGATTTTTTAACCCAATCTGGGAAGTACTTTTTTTGGAATGTGGGCTAGAATCTAGACTGATATAAAAATCATTTATTCTACTCCTTAGGCAATACTAATAAGCTACTTCCATTTTCAGATGTTTAGACATGCAAAAATCAAAAACAAAATCCACATCAGTAGGCGAGGAGGGCAAAGTCCTGAAAAAGACTAAGACAAGGTCATGTACTGCCTGTCCATACTACAACCAGACAAACATCACTCGTTTGAAGGAGAGAATGTTAGTTGATATCATGGATATGGAAGATCTGGTCAAATGTGGCAAGGAATTGAAGGCTTGCCCTTATTATGCTTCTCGAATGGCTATGGATGATGCTGAGGTATTTAATGAAACCATATTTTATGAAGTTGAAAACATGTATTTACAGGTCTTACAGTTTAAAAATAGATCCACATGTTTTGTTAGTATTAAATAGCATACAAAGTATAATGTAGTAATATCAAGAACTTATAGACTGTATTAAAATATCTGTCAGAGTTAGAAAGCTTATTTATCGAGAAGACACTTGCAATTCTTTGATACAGAGCCTATTTATAACATTTCTAATACATCTTTGAATAAAAAAGGTGCAAAATATGCAATGTACTGAGGATCCAATATGACGGCACAAGTCAATATCATGCCCTTCAACATCACAACATACAATTTTACTGCTGAAACCCCTGAATAGAGGGTTTTACCCCCAAAATATTTTTTTTATGACTTTCCAGGTAGTCCTAATAAGTCACGCAGGCATAGTAAGTTCAGGTGCCCGTTCCGGGATATCCCTAAAACTACAGAACAACATACTAATACTAGATGAGGCCCATGGTTTAACAGCAGCCTTAGAGAACGCTCACTCCGCGCCCGTGTCGGTAAAACAATTGAGCTCAGTGAAGACCTTCTTGCAGTTTTATATCAATAAGTATAGAGCGAGGTTGAGCAGCAAGAATTTGTTGACATTGAATCAGATCAGTTTTGTTGTTGGGAAGCTTTTAGGTAAGTTTTTATAGAATCGGGATATGTATGTTTTCTTAGAATATTCGAAGAAAAGATAAATAATATCTTTGATAATTTTCGTCCTTTCTTTAAAAATATTCAAAATATTGGATAGGAACTTATTTTCCTATTTCATTTCATTTAATTTCTTTTCTAAAACTTGCATAAAATTATCAATATCTGATGCATCAATTAAATTTTTAGATTTCTATGTAATTTTCACAAAATAACTTTAAAATAATAGCCATAGAGTTTGATTTTCCTTGCATTACAGGCATGATCAAACCTAAAGGCTCTGAAAAGAAACAGGATGAAACTACAATATTCACCCTTGAGGACTTTGTAATAAAGGCTGAAATCGATCACATGAACTTGAGACCTTTAGTAGAATTCTGTAGAAACACAAGATTAGCTCCTAAACTCCACGGATTTTCTATGAGGTACAGTCAGCAAGCGCTTGAAGAGGAGATGAAGAAGAGTACAGTCAGCAAAAAGAGTTCTTTTGAAATATTTATGAGTAATATTGCTAAGAAAAAAGATGGAGAGAAAGTTGAAATTGTTCCTGAGGTGAAACAAAATCTATCGCCAGTTCAAGCTAGTGTAAGAAGACATTTAAATTAACATATTTTCTTTTTTAAACTTCTTGAAGGAGAATGGAGGGGGAGGGAGAATGCTGCGGGTTGTTCGAAAGAGTTACCGCGGCCCTGGCACACAAAGGGCTCCCGAAGGAACACGGTGGGTTTTAGTCAGTAAAAGTCTGACACTCCCTTCCGCTGTCACCCACAGCGGGAGGGGTCATACTGATGATTTCCCATCGATATAAAAAAAAAAATGGGGGAGGGAGAAAAAGAGATGCGTGATGACAGATGAACATTAAAACTGTCATCTCATCAACTAATAATAGTGCAATCGAGTTTATATTCATAGTAGCCAGTTTTAAATCAGCACCCCGACTTAGGGTTGTTGTTTGGGGGGGGGGGGGGGGGATATATCCCTTCCGCCCACGTCAGACTTTTATGTAGCACGTTTTTACTAGGATTTTCTTTAACGAGTTTTTGTAGGACGCGTGCGTTGCGCTATTTTTCTCCTATCAACAAACTTCTCAAAAAAAACTGCTTAAATTATTTTCAGGGACCAACAGAAACATCAGCAGGCAGTGGGTTGTACGCAATTCTAGATTTCCTAGAAATGCTCTGTGACCGCAGTGAGAACGGCCGAGTGTTCGCTCACATGGACACTGGCCTCAAGTACCTGTTGCTGAACCCTGCTGAACATTTTGCTGACGTCGTCAGGGAATGTCGATCAGTAAGTATTGTTAACTATAGTGAGCAAAAATGGCTGTTTTCAACCGACTTCCCAAAAAGGAGGGTCCTCCATTCGGATATTTGTTATTTTTTTATATAAAAAAATAACGAAATGTTTTTACTATCAATGCAAAAGAGGGGTGTTATGAGTTTGACTGATGATATGTGTCAGTGGCGGCGCTAGACCAAATTTGTACGTCGGCGAAATCAAGTTCGCGAGGCCCTAGGGCGGATCCAGCTAAGGGGGGGGGGGGGCGTAACACTGTGGTGGTCAAGTACCTACCAATTTTTTTCAACTCGACTAGTAAACATCGAAAAGGGCGCGAGCGGATTTGTTTTGACAGTTTTAGTTGTTAAGCTGAAGTTGCCGCCATTCGTTTTAGTTAATTTGTGGAGGCAAAAAGCAAGGAAAACATATGTAATACCTGCGAATGCGCGAGCGAAGCGACCGCGAAAATTTTTATCAGTTCGAGAATTAAACATGATTGGCGAAACGAAAACAAATAGGTTACTAGTTATTCTGCGAGGCCCCCTCAAGTGCGAGGACGTCGGCGGTCGCCGACGTCGCCGACGCCTAGCGCCGCCACTGATATGTGTGTCTGTTTCTGGCACCGTAGCTCTTAAACAGATGAACTGATTTGGATGCAGCTTTTTTAGATGAAAGCTGGTGTTCTAGCAGGATTTCTAGACAGCTCTATCAAGAATAGAAGTTGTGTTGGTTACACTATTTATAAACTCAATAAAGGCTGAACAGATTTGGCTGGAAATTACTGTGGAGGTAGCTCTGAACCAGAAGACGGATAGGATTTTATCCCCATCAGCGTGAAGGAAGGACTTGTAGGAAGTTTACCTTCGTACGCGGGCGAAACCTAGTATAACATAGTTTCTTATTATTTTTCAGGTGATAGTAGCAGGAGGTACCATGGAGCCTATATCAGAATTTCAAGCATTACTCACTACTAACTCGCGCACAGATGACGTAGTAAATATAGTGAGATGTGAACACGTAGTACCTTCAGATAATGTCCTAGGAGTTTGTTTATCGAGAGGGCCTACCAATGTCAGCCTTAACTTCTCGTATGAGAATAGGATGTCTAATGAATTGGTAAGAAGGTTATACGTAGTTTTTCAGTTATTATGTTGTGGGATATACACAACTGATTCCTTTCTGATCTCGGGGAACATCTTACTGTACCTGGACAAATTATAGCCTTTGTTACTTCCTAACAATGAAATAATTTTTCAAATCGGTTCAATAGTTTCGAAACTATTAGGGTACAAAAAAAAATTACACGCAGACATACCTAGAGATATTTTTATAAAAATCTATACTAATATTATAAAGCAGGAGTTTGTTTGTTTGTTTGAACGCACTAATCTCAGAAACTGCTGGTCCGATTTGAAAAATGATTTCAGTGTTAGATAGCCCATTTATAGAGGAAGGCTATAGGCTACTTTTTATCTGGGTGCGCCCGCCGAGTAGTTCCCACGGGACGCGGGTGAAACCGCTGGCAGAAGCTAGTAATAAATATACCGACAGTACCTTTCTGTCTATCGCGCTTTTACGCCAAAAACGTTCTAAAAGACTTGAAAGACTGTTCTAGAGCCTGGAAAAGGATTCAGGCCACTTTTTAACCGAATGCGGAAAGTAGGTGGAGCCACGGGCGGAAGCTAGTAAAACATATACTTCAAGTATAATACTAAATATTCTATTATATATCTAAAATATAGTATAATAAAAGTACTAAATATTTTTCCAGCTCAGCGAAATAGGCCGTATTCTTCGAAACATCAGCAGTATAGTACCAGGAGGCGTTGTATGCTTCCTACCATCGTATTCCTACGAGCAAACAGTCTACGATCATCTTAAGAACAACAAAGTTCTAGAAGCTATTACTAAGAAGAAATCTTTATTCCGTGAACCCAAATCCGCTGGCGACGTTGATCAAGTGAGTTGGAATATCAACTTTAAATCTATAAGGATAAGGATTAGGTCTATCGAAAAAATGCTTTTATGATGACTATCATTATATGGGTTCCAATACCCAAAGGGTTCAAACGGGAACCTATTACTGTCTTTATCTGTCCGTCAGGCTGTATCTTATGAACCATGACAGCTCGGAACTTGATGTCACAAAATAAATATTTAAAGTGTTTCTACAAAAACAATATATTCTTCTTCTACTTTTATTGATATTAACCGATTCGTTGCGGCGCCCGTTTTCGTAAACTTCTAGCTGTGGCTGCGAACAAATATTTCGTGGCACGCATGTCGTGTCATACGCCATAGGAGTTGATGACACGCCTATAGTGCCATCAGCCACTTGTAAAAATATAATCTCTTATTGTTTTTTTTACTTGTTCTGATGTAACGTAATTTGAGCAAGTTATAAACTATTTTGAAATGACACGCCTAGCGTGCCTTCCACCACATAGAAAAGAAGTCGATGGCACGCGTGGCGTGTCATCAGCAACGAAACGGTTAATAACGGCTACGGAATCCTTTGTGCGCGAGTTCGAATCGCGCTTGGACTATTTTAATTGCTGTGACAATATCCTATATTGATGTTTTGATTTATTTCTAGGTGTTGAATAAGTTTGCAGCAGCAGTAAAATGCAAAGATGGTGACCGCAATGGTGCCTTACTGCTGAGTGTTGTTGGTGGTAAACTCAGTGAAGGGTTGAATTTCAGGTAATAATTTAATAAACATTTTGTTCTTCTAATATGTACCTGGATAAACCGCAGCCTATATGTTATTCTGATATATAAGTTATTTACTACCTAGTTTCATCAAAATACGTCTAGTTCTTGCGTGAAATAGTAACTGACATACACCCTCACAAACTTTTGCGTTTATAATTTTAAGTAGGACAGTATACTCACCTATTTGCATTGATCCAAATATCGAATGTTGACTGTATGAGTATATTTATTTTCCAGCGACGATCTAGGACGATGTGTAATGGTGGTAGGCATGCCATACCCTAACGTGAAATCACCAGAACTGCAGGAAAAGATGAACTATTTGAACAAAACTGCAGGTGGCGGCGCTGGCAGCATTTATTACGAAAACCTGTGTATGAAAGCCGTCAATCAGTGTATTGGTGAGTTTATTGCAGATTGTTTTTTAAGTACAGAAATTTCTGCCACAGATTTTCAACCTTATCGCAATGGCGGTAGGTTAATATTTGATTGGTAAAATTTGACACATTCGTATACGTTGACCTGCTGTCGTCTGTACCTATAACTTGAAACTCACTAAATTCATCCATAGTAGAAAGTATGTTGTAGCTATTTCTTCCTCTACTTATCCCCTTTAGCTTGCGCCAGCGGTTTCACCCGCTTCCTATGGGAAATACTCCGCACACCCGGATAAAAAGCGTAGCATATAGCCTTCCTCAATTAATGAGCTGTCTACAACAGAATTATTTTTTAAAATGGAACAGTAGTTCCTGAGATTAGCGCGTATATTAAATAGTATAGATAAGACAAAAAGATTAATTTACATTGTCATCTTTCAGGTAGGGCAGTGAGACACGCAAATGATTACGCCTGTGTTTTACTGGTTGACGAAAGATACTCAAGACCTCAAACCATGGCAGCTTTGCCTTCATTTGTTCAGGTAAATAACCCAAGTTTTATGCATCAAATAAACCTTGTTTAAACAGTTTCTTAGGATATAATTCTTCTTTTTGCAGAAATCGCTGATATCAAACTGCAATTTCGGAACAACAATTGGAAATGTAGCAAAATTCTTTGCAAGACACAAGGAAAAGTAAAGCATCATTAGTTTTAATATTGCTATTTATTGTAAA
Organism: Heliothis virescens; assembly: GCA_002382865.2. Classification (NCBI taxonomy): domain Eukaryota; kingdom Metazoa; phylum Arthropoda; class Insecta; order Lepidoptera; family Noctuidae; genus Heliothis; species Heliothis virescens. The sequence goes on along the minus strand of NWSH02000006.1, from coordinate 9,029,949 downwards.
ACAAATTGTGATAAATAAAATATAATTTATTCATATTTACATTCTCATTTACCTCCCACGGCTATGTACATTCTAAATTATTTACAAAGTCTTCTATTCTTATATATCTAGTTACATATTCTTACACTTCTACCACCAACAATAAAATCCACTATCACAGGATTTTGCAGGATGTTCATTACAAAGCGTTTTTAATAGTTCTAGTCTGCTAAAGCTTGTGGCAATGTAGTACCACAAGGCCCTTCAAAATAATAATGGAAGTCAGATGTAGCAGGTGTAGGTTCTATGTTAAACTCTGCAACGATAGCACCCCTGGCAGCCGCTTGGGGCGCAAACATGGCTGCAGGGTACACCACTGATGATGTTCCAACTACCAGGCATATGTCACATGTTGCCATTACCGCTTCTGAAAAAGAAAAATAATTCTTTACCATTTATCTTCTGTGGTTTTAGGCAGTGCAGCATATACCTTATATTATCTGATGTTGAAGAGGCCAATTCCACTACATTTATGACTATCTTCTGCCAGCAGTTACACCCATGGGAACTATTCCACCCAGATAAAAATAACCTTTAGCCTTCCTCGATAAAGGAGCTATCTAATACTGGAAGACTTTTTCAAATCAGCCCAGTAGTCCCTGACATTAGTGTGTTCAAACAAACTCTTCAGTTTTATATTATTAGTAAAGATTTTGTACTTAAGCAAAAACTTGTATGACTTACGAGCTTTCTCCATCACAGCAGGATCCAAGTTCTCTCCAAACCATACTATATGTGGCCTCAGGAGCCCACCACAATCAGTTTTCTTGCAATGTGGCAATGATTTCACAGGGATATCAGAACCAACTACTTTTGCATCTGGTGCACCTCTACCTGCTAAAGCCTGGAACATATAAAATGAAGATTGTAACATTTTTAGCAATAACTCCTAAATAAGGAGAATTACAGGCACATCTCCCATTTACATCTTGGCTGCAGAAAGTCTGGCAACCAGTCTTAACATTGAGTATCGGCTTGTCCAGGTAATTGCCTTAAGGTCATCATTGGGACAAGACTAAGCAGGTGGTAAGAATGGGAAAGTTCCACATACTACATACCTCACAGATAGGACTATCATTGTTGACTAAAACCTCCTTACATTCGGTGCATCTCGTTTTGTACAAATTGCCATGGAGTTCTAACAAGTTCTTGGTTCCAGCTCTAGCATGTAATCCATCCACATTTTGTGTGATCACTGTTATTGTTTTATCTGCTCCATATTTGGCTTCATATTGCGCAATTGCTACATGACCCTGGAAATGTTTTCAGAAAATCATATAAATGTGTGAGGGTTCAGTATCTGCCCAACACAAATAAAGTAAAGTAAAGTAAAGTAAGTAAAGTAAAGTAAAATCTTTTATTCGCAGAAACATGGTACAATATAGATGGTAACAGTATTATAAGTAGCTTAGCACATTTCGCCTTCAGTAGGCATGCGAAAACTTAAAGTAACTATGAAGTTATTATAACATAAAATTTATTTTCTACAGTTAAAATATTCTTCTAAGGTGTAGAAGCACTTTTCAATAAGCCAGTTTTTCAGCTTTCTTTTAAATTTCGAGTAGGTAGCTCTCTTATTTCTTTAGGAATATTATTATATATATTAATTATCATCATTCTACTATTTTTCTTATGTAAAGTACTTCTACATCTTTCCATTCTTAATTTTGTAGGATCCCTCGGTTTAAATTTACAATGTTCACTAACCCTAGGATAGAGTTGATGATGGTTTCGAACAAACATACCTATCTCAGCAATATATAAGGATACCAGAGTCATGACACGTAATCTTTTGAAAAGTGGTCTACAAGATTCTAGTGGACCAACACCGCATATAGCCCGAATACATTTTTTTTGTACAATGAAANTGATACCAGAGTCATGACACGTAATCTTTGGATTATATAATATATTGAAGGAAGAGTATATTATATCATTTGCAGTGACAATTATAAAATTACTTACAGCATTAGGCTGAGCTTTGGCGGCAACTTCTCTCCTGTAGTGATAAAACTCCCAAACTAAACTAGGACTTGTTCGAAAGGCCCCAGGGGTGGCCAGAGCCGAAGCTTGGTACTTTCTCCAGAACCCCCCCGCGCCACGAAACGTTGGTATACCAGACTCTGCGCTGATACCGGCACCAGATAAGATCACAACCTCTTTGGCCGATTTTAAGGCCTCTTTAAACTTTGGCATGTCACTCGATTGCCGTGCAGCCATGACTCTAGGAAAACTACAAATCACTACTGTTCTACGTATTGAGCTTATCAAACTAATGCACATAACTGTAAAGTAATTAAAGCGTTGATCGAAGTGCAAATGTAAATTCAGAAATAAATATTTATGAAAATTGATGACAGAATCTTCATTTTTGTCTATCTGTCAATGTCAATTGTCAGCTCATTTATAAAATGACATAAAGATTTCCGTTCTAAAAATATTTTTAATATCATGTCTCAGTTTTATTATGAAGTTGATCTAAACAGAAAAGATGTGTGAAAGGAAAAGGCTAAGCAGATGATATCATTATAAAAATAAAGACTATTCTAATAAATATAGAATGTACAGACGACAGCAGGTCAACGTATACGAATCTGTCTAATTTTACCAATCAAACATTAACCTACCTCCATTGTTATAAGGTTGAAAATCTATTGCAGAAATTTGACAGATTGTGGTAACTTGATGTGCTGTCGTCTGTACACTCTGTAACCAATTTGATAAAAATCTGTTCAGCCATTTTTCCATGAAAATAGGTATGGATACCTGCCAAATTAGGTTTAAGATGAGAATAAATTAAAAGTTATCACATGGTATGTACAGATTTCTAATAATTTAATATATCACAATAAATTCACTAAACTAGAGTTCAAATGCATCAACTGTTTTAAACATTCAGAGCCTCAGGAACTATCTGGCTAATGGGGCCTTGAAATAAATAATGGAAATTCCACTTCCTGTTGGGGTCTGAATTGAATTCTGCTACAATTGCACCTCTATTCATTGCTTCTGGGGCATACATGGCTGCTGGGAACATCAGAGAACTTCCAACCACCATGCAGACGTCACATTTTGACATTGCTTCTTCTAGAATTAACAGAAAAGATTTAAAAATATTATTAAGTTGCTTTATAGTGAAGTAAATTCTATGATTTCATTTGTGACTCAAAACAATTACCTGCTTTTTCAACCACATCAGACTCCAAGCTTTCCCCAAACCATGCAATATTAGGCCTCAGCAGACCACTGCAACCGGATTCATTACAATGTGGTAGATCACTCTCGGGAATATTGGACAGGACTTCTAAAGCTTCTGGTGAACCTCTGTTTTTTAAGGCCTGAAAATGTAAATCATTTATGGTATACAAAAAACTTTTTGGAGGGTTTCAGGATAAATATTTCTTTAAACGATTGAATCAAACTGAATATTATCTTTTCAATAAAAGGTAGTGGTTAAATAATGTTGCTGAGTTCAGAAAACCGGTAATTACCTCACATATCGGACTTTTGGTGTTTTCCTCAATATGTTGACATTTGATGCACCTAGTCTTAAACAGATTACCATGGAGTTCAATCAGATTCTTGGTGCCTGCTCTAGTGTGTAGACCATCCACACTTTGTGTGATCACTGTTACACTCTTCTCTGATCCATACTTCTCTTCAAATTTTGCAATTGCTTTGTGAGCCTGAAAATATGCAATATTTAAGTAATAAATAGCATGTGTTGGTTTTTCATTACAACAGAAAGTGTTGTTAATGTTTTATTTACTTATAATTGCATAGATCCTAAATAATTTATGAAAAGTTCGGGATATAACGAACTTAGTAAAGCATTTGGAATAATATAGTCTTTTATATTGTAGTTGATTTTAAGTCCAGTTAAAAATAATTTAGCTTACATCATTGGGTTTCGCCTTAACAGCTAATTCCCGCCTATAATGATAGAACTCCCACACTATGCTAGGGAACGTTAGGAAGGCCCCCGATGTGGCCAGTGACGAGGCCTGGTATTTCCTCCATAGCCCACTTGACCCATACACCGGGAGACCAGATTCAGAGCTTATATCGTCTCCAGAGATTATAACCACATTATTAGCAGCTTTCAAACACTCCTTGAACTGTGTCATATGGCTAGAATGCCGTACATCCATCATTTTAGGCGCACCACAAAGTACAAACGTCCTACGAATTGAAAATGCTACAGAGTTTATGAAGCGCATTCTATTTTGTAGTTTTTATAAATTGCGAAATTCCTAGCAAGTACTAACTACACCAAATATGATATTGGTAAATAAGATAAATGCAAAAACCGGTGGCAAGTACTTAAATACAATTTAAATAACCTAGAATTTTTGGATATAAATAAAATTATTTAAATAACATCTGAAAACAAAATCCTAAAAAGTCAATGTCAGATGGATACAGTTTTGACATCAGAAAGTTCGTCCAAAAATTACATCTCTACGTTTAGATCCAAGTAGGGATGCTTCAGCAGATTTTTATTCTTTGCGGAACAAAGTCCACAAAATTAATAAGATATTATATAAGGACCTGAAAAAAGTCACCTCTGTGATATTATATTGATCCGTTAAAAAGTTTGTCGGCCTAAAAGTTGTCAACGGATTAATGATGTCAAAGTTTTGAAGAGCTCCTACCGGCCGCCGACATAGGTTTTTACCTTCGATTTCTTTATACCTACCACCGATCACCTCATCATAAAAGTAACCGTGCGTGGTCGGGCTGCAAGACTACGTAGATATGGAAGAGTGGTTGGTCGAGACACCGTCAGGGACAGATCAGTCTCTTCTTCATCGTTGGTTCATCATTACCTAGTCATTATAGGTACTCTTTGAGGTTAGGACCTGGCCTAGTAACTACCTACCAACTACTTATACGTACCTATATAACAAATAAATAAGTAAGACAAGGGTTACACGGTCAGACTGGCGTCATTCTGGCATCAGTTTCAGAATGACGGACGAAAAACACGGTATATTCTGGACCATCAGTCAGTCAATCAACCGGTTACACGATTATTCTCCCATCATTCTGACCAGAATGATGGAATGGAATGACGCCAGACTGATCGTGGAACCTTTGTCTAAGTGTGAGACTTCAAATATACTAGGCATAATATGTAGATATATTATGTAATCCGATAATTTATACATTGGCAGTAACGCATTCATTACTACATGCGATATTTACACTTATAGTTGTGCTTAAAATACCTAAAAAAAATTAATACATGGATAATAATTATGTTAACAAGAAACGTAAGTTTTAAAAATAAATATTCCTCAAGAGGGTTCTTCAAGAACCATTGAGGATGTTAAAATCTGTATTGAGTTCATACATTTATTAAGTCACGAAATCTGTGATTTTACATAATAACAGGAAAGTAGATATTTTTTTATGTAGTTGCTTAAAGTATTCTCAGCACTATTAAGTATATGAACCAATGGACAGACGTAGATACAGTACAATATGATAACAATAATTATTTAAAATAAATTGTCGGCATAAAACAAAATAAACCAAACGAGCTAACCGGGATTCGAACCCCGCTACGTTCATCGCCACTAAACCAAGAAAACTGTTATTTCAATTCCTCAACGTGTACTGCAATATTCAGTCGCTGAAAATACTGTGCACAGGAAGAGAATAATCACTCAAAACGTAAAGAAAATGTTGTACACACTCATACGTAAAAGGGGAGATATTGAAACACGACGAGATTCTTGAACATCTCGCATAATGCTTAGAAGAGCACGCCATGTAGATATTAGTATGGTAGATATTTGCTTTCTGCCTTCCTGCCTCAGTTTCTTGCAAAACACAGTCGCGCACAGTCGCGTCTCAAAACGCGTTACCCAGCCAATTGCGCGACCAAAACATTACACGCATTTTCCGAGAAAAATCATTTAACTTCCACAAGTATTAAAAAAATACTGCCTACAAATTAAAACAGTGTGGTTATAACTATTTAATTTTATTTAAATTTAAGTAAAAATATACATAACAACAATAAATAAATAGGTCGTAGTATGCTTATATATCCAAGGTGGAAAGATATTTCGGTACCCGGGCGATACGCCAAACTGTGTTTGATTATAATTCTGTGACGAACGCCATGTGATTAGTAAACACTGATATCATAATTATTAAGGAAATGATACAGACATGGAAAAGTCTGTCACTAACTGAAAAAGTAGACAAATAAAACATAAAAAAAATAAAGTGAAACAAACAATAATACAAGGTGTCAGAAAAATGTGCAAGTGAAACAGTTTTTTTTTTAATTTAGTCTTGTTCGGCAATGATACTGCTATGAATGTGCCAACGATCAAAACCGACTCGGAGGTGGACCTTCAGACGCAGAGCACCTCNCAGAGCTTATATCGTCTCCAGAGATTATAACCACATTATTAGCAGCTTTCAAACACTCCTTGAACTGTGTCATATGGCTAGAATGCCGTACATCCATCATTTTAGGCGCACCACAAAGTACAAACGTCCTACGAATTGAAAATGCTACAGAGTTTATGAAGCGCATTCTATTTTGTAGTTTTTATAAATTGCGAAATTCCTAGCAAGTACTAACTACACCAAATATGATATTGGTAAATAAGATAAATGCAAAAACCGGTGGCAAGTACTTAAATACAATTTAAATAACCTAGAATTTTTGGATATAAATAAAATTATTTAAATAACATCTGAAAACAAAATCCTAAAAAGTCAATGTCAGATGGATACAGTTTTGACATCAGAAAGTTCGTCCAAAAATTACATCTCTACGTTTAGATCCAAGTAGGGATGCTTCAGCAGATTTTTATTCTTTGCGGAACAAAGTCCACAAAATTAATAAGATATTATATAAGGACCTGAAAAAAGTCACCTCTGTGATATTATATTGATCCGTTAAAAAGTTTGTCGGCCTAAAAGTTGTCAACGGATTAATGATGTCAAAGTTTTGAAGAGCTCCTACCGGCCGCCGACATAGGTTTTTACCTTCGATTTCTTTATACCTACCACCGATCACCTCATCATAAAAGTAACCGTGCGTGGTCGGGCTGCAAGACTACGTAGATATGGAAGAGTGGTTGGTCGAGACACCGTCAGGGACAGATCAGTCTCTTCTTCATCGTTGGTTCATCATTACCTAGTCATTATAGGTACTCTTTGAGGTTAGGACCTGGCCTAGTAACTACCTACCAACTACTTATACGTACCTATATAACAAATAAATAAGTAAGACAAGGGTTACACGGTCAGACTGGCGTCATTCTGGCATCAGTTTCAGAATGACGGACGAAAAACACGGTATATTCTGGACCATCAGTCAGTCAATCAACCGGTTACACGATTATTCTCCCATCATTCTGACCAGAATGATGGAATGGAATGACGCCAGACTGATCGTGGAACCTTTGTCTAAGTGTGAGACTTCAAATATACTAGGCATAATATGTAGATATATTATGTAATCCGATAATTTATACATTGGCAGTAACGCATTCATTACTACATGCGATATTTACACTTATAGTTGTGCTTAAAATACCTAAAAAAAATTAATACATGGATAATAATTATGTTAACAAGAAACGTAAGTTTTAAAAATAAATATTCCTCAAGAGGGTTCTTCAAGAACCATTGAGGATGTTAAAATCTGTATTGAGTTCATACATTTATTAAGTCACGAAATCTGTGATTTTACATAATAACAGGCAAGTAGATATTTTTTTATGTAGTTGCTTAAAGTATTCTCAGCACTATTAAGTATATGAACCAATGGACAGACGTAGATACAGTACAATATGATAACAATAATTATTTAAAATAAATTGTCGGCATAAAACAAAATAAACCAAACGAGCTAACCGGGATTCGAACCCCGCTACGTTCATCGCCACTAAACCAAGAAAACTGTTATTTCAATTCCTCAACGTGTACTGCAATATTCAGTCGCTGAAAATACTGTGCACAGGAAGAGAATAATCACTCAAAACGTAAAGAAAATGTTGTACACACTCATACGTAAAAGGGGAGATATTGAAACACGACGAGATTCTTGAACATCTCGCATAATGCTTAGAAGAGCACGCCATGTAGATATTAGTATGGTAGATATTTGCTTTCTGCCTTCCTGCCTCAGTTTCTTGCAAAACACAGTCGCGCACAGTCGCGTCTCAAAACGCGTTACCCAGCCAATTGCGCGACCAAAACATTACACGCATTTTCCGAGAAAAATCATTTAACTTCCACAAGTATTAAAAAAATACTGCCTACAAATTAAAACAGTGTGGTTATAACTATTTAATTTTATTTAAATTTAAGTAAAAATATACATAACAACAATAAATAAATAGGTCGTAGTATGCTTATATATCCAAGGTGGAAAGATATTTCGGTACCCGGGCGATACGCCAAACTGTGTTTGATTATAATTCTGTGACGAACGCCATGTGATTAGTAAACACTGATATCATAATTATTAAGGAAATGATACAGACATGGAAAAGTCTGTCACTAACTGAAAAAGTAGACAAATAAAACATAAAAAAAATAAAGTGAAACAAACAATAATACAAGGTGTCAGAAAAATGTGCAAGTGAAACAGTTTTTTTTTTAATTTAGTCTTGTTCGGCAATGATACTGCTATGAATGTGCCAACGATCAAAACCGACTCGGAGGTGGACCTTCAGACGCAGAGCACCTCTCGCCTGCAGCCGAGAAGAAACGCTGGACCTCCAAAGAAGTCCCTAGCCTCAAAACTATGGGACCTATTGCAACCGCTCGCGAGATTATGGGGCCTTATCACGGCTGTTGGTTAGTATGCACGCGCTGATAAGGATTTACTTTGGTAAATAAAGCATTATAATGGTAAAGGGGTTTTGTATGGTAAAAGTGGGAAAAATTACCGAATTGTGTTAATAAACATTTAATAGGTGTAATAGTTATCTCTGTTATGTTTTCTGTCTGTTTACCTATATTTTTCATCGAGTTTCCCTGGATTGACGACTTCATATTAAAATTGCTCTGGCTTTCATCTTAATTTAAAAAAATATGTGAACTCGTATTTTAGATAACAGCCGGATCTTACTCGCGATTAAATTATAAAGGTTTATGATACCTCTTTTTTCCCTATGTGAACTTGTTTCTCAAGGAATAAATAGATGAATATGTTTCAAAGTTCACATACTCGACAGACAATGAATAACATTTCAATGAAACGAAAACATCTTTGCGTGTCATTGAGTAACGAGTAACGTTTTTATAAAGTTCCAAAGTATTGAATAAACAAGTGCCAAAAGTTTTTAAAAACATTCCTCTTTGTTGCGTTTTTAAAGACGATTTTGATAAACATGGACTTTGGAATGTCATGGAACAAAAGAGGGGATAGCAACTGAGGATTCGAAGGAATAAAGGGTCTGAAATGAAAGATTACTTGTCCATAGAACAACTACCCCATAGAATAACCAGTTTAAACCTTGCATATAGTAATATTCTGAATATTTAGTTATGAGAAACACTGAGACGCAAAATCTCGGGTAATAAAAGGATGCGTAACTATAAATACAAGTAAGTATGTATGAAAGTACCTATGTGTAATTGCAACGTCGCGTCGCTGTAAAATTTCCAGACGACGCGATGTTGGAAATTTTTGTGTCAGCTGCTATCAATAAGTATATTAGTTTCCTTATGTGCTTAATAAAAGAAAATAACGTCTTTTAGTTTAGTTTTAGAAGCCGTCATAGATTTCTGAGATAGCTAAGTCTGCGTCCGTGTAATGGTGAAGTTTGAGAACGATAGAAACCTGAAAAAAAGATAAAAGACAAACATTATCAGGTCCCATTGGATACTCCGGGTACGCAAGCTAACATTAGACCTTATACAAATGTAGAGGTCTAACCAATAAAAGTATAACATACAAACAAATATAATTGTACTTTAAAAGAATTATCAACGAAGATATCGATATATGTTTTAGTTACTAGTTACGTATTTATAATTTTCTAACCTGACGATTCTATAAATATTTTATCATTCACTGAAGGCACTTAGGTTTAATCGATTAATTACTATGAATTATGATATTATCTGCGCATAAGATCGTCTGTTCCCTCTATCTTAGATAGATTACATTATTTATTCAGACTGGTATCTTACACAGGTAAGAATTATATAGCTATCTTGGAAGATATCTCGTCCGTATATACTAGACGAACACGGAAGATTTTTTTTATTAAAATAAGATATTTATCTACATACTTACCCATGTAAAAAAGTTTTTCGTAGCCCGCACTCTATGGTTTCTGAACTGCAAATTTTTTGTACGGACCTCTTTGATATGGAGTTTTCAACTTTTACGAGTTTTTAAAAGTCGAACGATTTATTAACTTGGAGAATTTATGTTTTTAGGTAAGTTGAAAAAAAAAGTAACAATGAACTTAATAAATGCTGAACTATAATAAAAAGATAAGTGGTAGAAATAACATTTTTTTTTAATTACCTCATTAAACCTTGCCTAGAGAAAAATATAAAACAATACTCTGAGCTTTTTTTGGTTGACTATACAAGTAGTTCTTTAGGTAAACATCGTCATTATATGACTCCGTTGAAGACGACTTAAGCATAATTACGTGATTCAAATCACTTACCTACAAACGTGATTTTTACGAAAACATTTAACTTTTTTATACGGAAGTATGTATTTAAAATTATCATACAAATATCCATGTTGTATAATAATAGAATAGTGCTGAGACACGCGAGTGTCCCAAATTGGAACCGATCTGTGAATCGATACGACTTCTTTCTTCAAGCCTATTCCCAACTCTATCGGGGTCGCGTCCATATTGTTTGGAAACCGTATTAATGATGATGATGAATGATGATGACCCTTTCATTATTTAACATGTAGCCACTGCTGTTTGTTCTTCACAATAGTAATGACCTCATTGAGTAATATGACCTAAATACGATTTTTTTTGGGTTAGGTACAGTCAAGTACACAAGTGACTTCCTTACAGGTGGGTAACGTTACTGTCGTACCTTCGGGATTTAAAAAGCCTATTGTCATGTACCTACCAATGTATAATGTAGTACGTAAGAGTCCATTTACATTTCTCTTGTGTAACTCAAACACTAAAGATTCGTGTCAGTACATACAACGAGTGTTTATGTACAGAAATAATGTTGTACAAGTACTCATAAAGGAGAATATATGAACACTTTCTGTATTATTTATTAGAACTGTGTCGGTACTTTAGGCCCGTGGCTTGACATTGTATTGACTGCTTTTAACCCTTAAGTGGTGACCGCACTTCACGTATTGACACCACTCCGAACCTAGGGGACATCTGAAAGTCTTATAAGATCAACTACTCTCACTATGGAATGCGTAGAATCAAATTATAAATATCGGTAGCTGTTTTTTAGTCCTTACAGACCAGTGAAGCAATTACCCATTTATTGTGGAAATCATTCATCCATGAAATAAAAATAACCTTAGGTGTAAATCCTATTAGCAAAACAATTAAGAGTAGTTAAGCTACCCATTTATCTGATACTGCAATGGCTTATATGACGCGACATATCTGCATAATTACGTAGATACAGCTAACAAGTATTCATCATAGTTTGAACACTCATTGTTTGAACTTGTGATAACTACGTACGTATTAGTTGACAATGATAGCACAATTCTTCATCATTTATCAAAGAACCGAACAGACTGCCTTGACTGACAAACGTTGCCCAACCTAACCTTCTACCCGTTAAATATAAAGTAAGTATACAATGAAGTTTGTTGCAAAAGGTGTAAAGATGCGTTAAAAAGGGCTCTCACAGAACTTTAAGCCTTCACAAACTAGGATTGAATAATCCCCTTATTAGAATTCAGGCATGTTCTCTCTGAATAGGGTTCGTTCGACGGGGCCTAGCGCGGATTGTGACGTCACATGTCTTCCAATATTTTGCTGAGGATTTCACATAATATTTCCGAGGCGTAGAAACTATATTGTATTTTCTGTAGTTTGTATTCTTTACGTTTCGACACAAAGCTGAAGTACAAANTGGTGAAGTTTGAGAACGATAGAAACCTGAAAAAAAGATAAAAGACAAACATTATCAGGTCCCATTGGATACTCCGGGTACGCAAGCTAACATTAGACCTTATACAAATGTAGAGGTCTAACCAATAAAAGTATAACATACAAACAAATATAATTGTACTTTAAAAGAATTATCAACGAAGATATCGATATATGTTTTAGTTACTAGTTACGTATTTATAATTTTCTAACCTGACGATTCTATAAATATTTTATCATTCACTGAAGGCACTTAGGTTTAATCGATTAATTACTATGAATTATGATATTATCTGCGCATAAGATCGTCTGTTCCCTCTATCTTAGATAGATTACATTATTTATTCAGACTGGTATCTTACACAGGTAAGAATTATATAGCTATCTTGGAAGATATCTCGTCCGTATATACTAGACGAACACGGAAGATTTTTTTTATTAAAATAAGATATTTATCTACATACTTACCCATGTAAAAAAGTTTTTCGTAGCCCGCACTCTATGGTTTCTGAACTGCAAATTTTTTGTACGGACCTCTTTGATATGGAGTTTTCAACTTTTACGAGTTTTTAAAAGTCGAACGATTTATTAACTTGGAGAATTTATGTTTTTAGGTAAGTTGAAAAAAAAAGTAACAATGAACTTAATAAATGCTGAACTATAATAAAAAGATAAGTGGTAGAAATAACATTTTTTTTTAATTACCTCATTAAACCTTGCCTAGAGAAAAATATAAAACAATACTCTGAGCTTTTTTTGGTTGACTATACAAGTAGTTCTTTAGGTAAACATCGTCATTATATGACTCCGTTGAAGACGACTTAAGCATAATTACGTGATTCAAATCACTTACCTACAAACGTGATTTTTACGAAAACATTTAACTTTTTTATACGGAAGTATGTATTTAAAATTATCATACAAATATCCATGTTGTATAATAATAGAATAGTGCTGAGACACGCGAGTGTCCCAAATTGGAACCGATCTGTGAATCGATACGACTTCTTTCTTCAAGCCTATTCCCAACTCTATCGGGGTCGCGTCCATATTGTTTGGAAACCGTATTAATGATGATGATGAATGATGATGACCCTTTCATTATTTAACATGTAGCCACTGCTGTTTGTTCTTCACAATAGTAATGACCTCATTGAGTAATATGACCTAAATACGATTTTTTTTGGGTTAGGTACAGTCAAGTACACAAGTGACTTCCTTACAGGTGGGTAACGTTACTGTCGTACCTTCGGGATTTAAAAAGCCTATTGTCATGTACCTACCAATGTATAATGTAGTACGTAAGAGTCCATTTACATTTCTCTTGTGTAACTCAAACACTAAAGATTCGTGTCAGTACATACAACGAGTGTTTATGTACAGAAATAATGTTGTACAAGTACTCATAAAGGAGAATATATGAACACTTTCTGTATTATTTATTAGAACTGTGTCGGTACTTTAGGCCCGTGGCTTGACATTGTATTGACTGCTTTTAACCCTTAAGTGGTGACCGCACTTCACGTATTGACACCACTCCGAACCTAGGGGACATCTGAAAGTCTTATAAGATCAACTACTCTCACTATGGAATGCGTAGAATCAAATTATAAATATCGGTAGCTGTTTTTTAGTCCTTACAGACCAGTGAAGCAATTACCCATTTATTGTGGAAATCATTCATCCATGAAATAAAAATAACCTTAGGTGTAAATCCTATTAGCAAAACAATTAAGAGTAGTTAAGCTACCCATTTATCTGATACTGCAATGGCTTATATGACGCGACATATCTGCATAATTACGTAGATACAGCTAACAAGTATTCATCATAGTTTGAACACTCATTGTTTGAACTTGTGATAACTACGTACGTATTAGTTGACAATGATAGCACAATTCTTCATCATTTATCAAAGAACCGAACAGACTGCCTTGACTGACAAACGTTGCCCAACCTAACCTTCTACCCGTTAAATATAAAGTAAGTATACAATGAAGTTTGTTGCAAAAGGTGTAAAGATGCGTTAAAAAGGGCTCTCACAGAACTTTAAGCCTTCACAAACTAGGATTGAATAATCCCCTTATTAGAATTCAGGCATGTTCTCTCTGAATAGGGTTCGTTCGACGGGGCCTAGCGCGGATTGTGACGTCACATGTCTTCCAATATTTTGCTGAGGATTTCACATAATATTTCCGAGGCGTAGAAACTATATTGTATTTTCTGTAGTTTGTATTCTTTACGTTTCGACACAAAGCTGAAGTACAAACAGTAACTTTCAGTATCGATTGATCTAGTTTCAAAATATTGTTTGAAAATATAAAATAGGTACATTTAATTCAGATAGGAATGCTTAATAATTCTGCGAGAGTAGAAACATTTCAAATATAAAACGAGGGCAAATAGCTAGTTTTTAAAAAGTTTAGTCTAGTACCGAGAAAAATTCTTTGTTTCGAAACATTTTCTAAATAATTGTTATATAAGTTTGAACAGTTTGCTTTCACACAATCCAATAAAACTGAACTGAACAATTTATTACTTTAGGTACTTGCAGTAAACAATGAACGGAAACTAATTCTAAAGTTAGTTTTGTTTCAATAGAATCTAACAGTTGGACTGTTAGGTTAGTGTTCACTAACTATGCATTAACTTTGATCATAAAACACTTTCAGATATACGGAGTGATGAATGTTCATGGGAGACAGAAGGTCTCATTCGAAAATTGTCAAAGACAATTGTTTACTTTAACTTCAAAAGGTTTAATTAAATTATAAAATCTTGACACACTTGACTTGATAATCTAGCTACAACGAACAGGATTTTTAAAATCGGTCCAACACTTTTTGGGCCTATTCTTAACATACAAATCTTTCCTCTTTATAATATTAAGTAAGTATAATAAGTACAGCCTACTTCTTAACAAAAGAGTTTTCTAAATTGCTCTTAACCCAGGTTAATAATGAGCGTATATTCATCAGCGCGAGCTATCTATTGCACCGTCTAGGAAATCACATGGAGCTATAAATAACGTGTTCGAAGAAGCATCTAATGCGATACTATTTATACGAGCAACCGTGATAAATCTCGACTACGAGATGTTTTCGGGATACCTTTTCAATTTGCTTGAGTAACGTATTGCAACAAGTTGGGATTTGTAGATAGGTGTGTTTTATGTAGTGTTGTCAGTGGCTAAGAACAAAGATTTATTTACATATATTTACAACAACCTTATTCTATTACAAAAAAAAAACTTAAGCTAAGAACTATTAAAAAAGCGCATCAAAAAATATATAATAGTTTGTAGTGTTGTCTACTTAGAAAATAGTGTTGAACGGTTGGTTGCAGTTGGGGATTCGGGAAATGATTCGGTCAAATAGCAGACGGGTATGAATGCCTGTCATGTGTCAAAATTATAGATCTTGATGCTGCATCCTTATTCCATCTTGTCATAACAAGTTCTTCCGTGTTTCGGAAGGCACGATAAACTGCTGGGTCCCGGCTGTCATTTGGCAGTCGTTACGGGTAGAAGATGGAAAGTCTGATGACCAGGTCTACCAAGAGGTAATAATTTGTCCGGGTAACTGGGTTGAGGAGATTATATAGCTTTTATTACATTATAGCTTCGGTAATGTTGAATCACACTACACACACAGCTGATCCTATTGTTGTATCTATCTTTTGTTTTTGGCAGTAACATCAAAACAAATATTGTTTGATAAACAAAACGGGTATTATGTATTATCTAGGTCACACTCGTAGTCTTTTTTTGCCTCATGGTTCGGTGTTTCTAACCACAAATACTTTTTTTTAAGTTTTCGCNGCTGCATTCGTAGTATATTTATAGTAGTATATCTTATATTTTTTACATGATCATGTACTTATTTCGGTGCATGATCTAACAACAGTTTCAAAATGAACTAAAACTTTAGAAAAATGATTTTTGTAGAATCAAAAATCCTACCTGTCGGCATTATTGAATTTCAGTTGCTCTTTGCTCACGAAAAACGGGATACATAGTAACAAGGATGATACGTACAACAAAGATTAAAAGAAAAAAAATCGTATTTCCATATCTCCGTGTGCCTTTTAGTAGATTCCTAGTTAACATTTTCCAATTTTTTTATGTCGATCGTTTATATCTCACTGACTTTTCGGATTTCTTTCTGAAGTATCGAACTAGAGAAAATCCGATCTTTATTATAACTAGCTTCCGTCACCGGTTTCACCGGGCTATCTAATATTAAAATATTTTTTTGAATCGGCCCAGTAGTTTTTGACAATTAGCGCGTTCAAGCAAACGATAAACAAACTTGATAAGTTTTAGATTTCTACGCAAACAAAACAATATTCTCAAGTAGATCTCTGATTGATTTGATCATGAATAGTGGGTGTATACGCATTTCGAAGTGCTAAGATCAAACTTTCAATTGTTTTGTTTGTGATTTAGGGAATTGGTGATTGATAAGGTCCAATACGTGTTGCTTGCGACGAGTAGGTATCAATATGATATAGGTCACGTGAATTATGGCTTGCCTTTAAAATAAGATATAAGTGATACCTACTTATAAACGCAGGACCACATGATAATAATGCTTCTTTACAGAAAGGATTTTGAAAATATAATATTTATACTTAGACATGAGCAACAAGGGGTAGAAAATCTTTATAGGCCAGGAAAAAATAAATCCAGTTCTGTCTCTCTTATGAGACCGAATTCTATTACTCTAAAGATCAAGATCGTATATTATTTTTATCTTTCGATGTTTATCAAGATATATACGGTCACACTTTGAATTGCCGATAGCATACGTCACACCTTATATCCAAAAATAACCCCGGTTTTTTTACGGAGATAGGCTGTTGACGGCATCAAACCAAAGTTTACAAATTGAATATTTGTAGGAAACTAGGCTATACACTACAGTACTTGTTATACAGCCTATAATAACACTGGTTAGCAAAAAAATATTATTTTTTTGTACCCCTGGTGAAATATATGATTTCTTGTAGATAATTTGATACTAAATGTTGTTTATTTTATGTTACGAACGGGATTAGCTTTTTGTTGTTTTAGTATTTTGTTATTTAATTTTTAATAGATGTTAAGTTCTTTAGTTTTGTTATTTTTAGTACCACATTATCGCATTGGGCGTAAGCCTGTTATGATATTGTTTGGTGAGATAATAAATAAATAAATAAATAAATAAATAAATAAATCAAAGTCCAGAACATAAAATTGCTTTAGCACGTCGGGATTTGGAGATAAGCCATTCTTATAGTGCTAAAAATTTTTTAACGATATTTGATGTAAATTTTCTTATATCCTGCTAACATTATAATCTTACTTAAATTATAAAAGCGAAAGCTTGTGAGGTTGTATGTATCTCTAATATTATATCTTTGATAGAATTTTGATGAAAATTTTCAGTAATATAGCTTACTAGCTTCTGCCAGCGGCTTCGCCCGCTCCCCGATGGAACTATTTCCCGTACCCGGATAAAAAGTAGCCTATGTTGTTCCTCAGAGTCTATTCTATCTCTGTACCAAATTTCATCAAAATCGGCTCACTGGTTTAGGCGTGAAAGCGTAACAGACAGACAGAGTTACTTTCGCATTTATAATATTAGTAATTAGTAGGGACTTATAAATCTGTTATATTCCCTCGGAAAGCAGGTGAAACCACTGGCGGAAGCTAGTCCTGTATAATGTTTACTGTCAGTTAGTTATATCAGAATTTCGCCCTTTATTCAATCTCTGAAATTCAGGTTCCTTTTATGATGGTCACGTCCCCACATAATGTCAATGGTAATTTTGCTTTATTCATCCTTATGCCATGGGGTAAGGGTGGGTAATTCCATTATGTGTATTCTGTTACATTAATATATCTCTTGGATTAAGCGAATAAAATCATTGCTTATTTATTCAATTAAATAAATGGCTGGTAAACAATTTGCTAATAAATACAGTTATTAAGTGCCACGTTTACAGGTCCCGGATAAAGTTCTAAATAGGTATCTGACGGATAGTGCCACAGTTTTTTTTTAACATTGATTACTTTCTGTTCCTGTTCCTTGTGGTTGAGGTCGCAGCATATGCTGAGCATGTCCTTTTTTTGCGCACGCACCACACGACGCACATAAAATAGTATAATTATAAGTTTAGGGTATCATTTTTCATTATTCTAAATTATTGTGATAATACAATAATTTCAGCTATGGTCCACAGGTTAAATTGTATCTGTCAAGTGAGCGACACTGTGGACCATAGACTGTATATTTTTAGTGTTTAGTTCTGTTAGTTTTAAGTTGAGTATGAATTTCTCATCACTTTTTATTTATTTGCTTTTTTTTGTGTTTATTACGGGGGTGTGCGATTGCGCAGAAATAAATTATTATTCTTTCTTTCTTTTTCTTTACTTTTCTATGGCATCGTCTGTCAGACACCTACCTATAGTTCATGTTTTACAAAACTTATAAAACATTGAGCATAAGCATTACCTAACATGATAAGTTCAATGATCATATGACATTGGCGATCAAGTAAGGGCAGGCATTTGAACATTTTGTACCTAAATCATTTTTTTCTGTAATCTTTTACTTTATCATAGCTCTGTTTACTAAATATTATGGATTTACGTATAAATACTTGTATATGTGAGATATACTCGGTATAAATGACACACGCCTTAGCACTAATCCTTGCATTAATATCATGAAAGCGAAAGTAATTCAGTAAGTAACGCTTTCACGGCTGAATAGATAAGCAGATATTTGATGTGTGGGTGACACAGATCTTATATTATGTGGGTCAGGATCTCTTAACATTTATACTGAATAGTTTTTACTCTAGAAATAAAAAAAATATTTTGGACTTTTTATAATGCGATTCTTTTTTCAATTTGTATAATCAACGGTTACAGTGTAATGAAACTGTTTTAGAACAGGACATTATTTTTGTAGACATCTTAAATAAGCAACTGTTTTGTGGGGACGCAACACTGGCTTCTTGTCTCAAATTATTTTTCGTCTTTTTAAGTACAGACGACAGCACATCAAGTTACCACAATCTGTCAAATTTCTGCGATAGATTTTCAACCTTATCACAATAGTGGAAGGTAGATGTTCGATTGGTAAAATTTGACAGATTGGTATACGTTGACCTGCCGTTGTCTGTACTAAAGATAAATAAAATACATCCGAAGGAAATACGTACAGAGTACAGATAAAGTACAATTTTAAGTAGGTATAGAAAAATGATTTGGTACAGAAGATTGAGTAAAAGTTATAGATAACTTACGAAGAAATGAAACTTTTACAAAACGTAGACACCTGGCTCTGACAAGACCAGTTTTTCTTGAAGAAAAAGATAATTTTTCTTCATTTTCTGCATGTTACACCGAAGTAGGTAACCAGTTCGGAAAGTTATGATACGTTTAAAAATATGGTTCGTAAACAATTTAGATTTTCTTCTCATTTAAAAGTCGTTTGAATAAAATGGAAGCATTGGACTTGCAACGCAATTATTGCCTTAGAAAGATTTTTTCAGTAAACGTAATGGACTCATTACTTTATTGAAGGAGAAAACCGGCCAAGTGCGAGTTGGACTCGCGCATGAAGGGTTCCGTACCATTATCTATGAGAAATACAAACATTTTTCGGAGAGCATAAAATGACTTTGTTTTTCATACAAATATATGAATAACAAAGTTATAATTTGCGGTTTTACACGTTTATTGTACGGAGACCCCCCTTAATATATATCTTTTTAATTTTTAGTATTTGTTGTTATAGCGGCAACGGAAATACATCAATTGTGAAAATTTCAGCTTTCTAGCTATCACAGTTAATGAGATACAGCGTGGAGACAGACAGACAGACAGACATCGAAGTCTCAGTAATAGGGTCCCGTTTTACCCTTTGGGTACGGAACCCTAAAAATTGTATTTTATTTTACGTAAAGCGACTATAATGAGTATGACAAGAAGCTTATAAATACAGTCGGTTAGTTTTAATTAAAGATACAAAGTATAGAATAATACTCCGGACTCAGAAACATAAAACGACAGCGTTGTAGTATACAATGACTGCTAATAAACTCGACGGCAACAAACAAACAAAAATACTATTTAAGTAATATACTGACACTGGCCTTAGCCTGGCAGGCTGTTAAGAACATTTTATTTATAAGAAAAACAGAGTTCACGGTCTTCGCAATTTTTGTTTTCGAATAATAGTGGAAATGTAGTACTTGCCTATACCAAAACATACCTATAGTCTTAGGGTCATGGCACATTGTACCGGCACAGCTCCAACCCGGCAAATAAGATGTCATTTTTTGAACATTAAATCGTACTTATGACGTATGATGTATTTCATAACGTCAAAACAAAAAAGCCAACGGCGGGCTGTCAGCGCGCGGTTTCCTATCTAACAACTCACGTTGTTATGAAATATATCATACGTCATACAATTTAATGTTCCAATTTAAATGACACGTTATTTGCTGTGCCGTGACCGTCCCGGTACAATGTGCCATGACCTTAAACATACCTGTATGTTACAAAAACCAGGTATGTATAGGTCAGAAAACCAGCACCGGAGCACTCAGCTGGTTTCAAGTCAAATCCCTATACAGATCGACAGCTGTGCTTTACTCTAGATGCCAGTCCGAGAAATATTTACTGCCAGTTACACAGGTTCTTCATAGAGTTGCTATCTGATAGATAATGCCTTATAAATGAAGTCAAAGTTAAAAATATTTTCTTGGCTTTATCTGTCAGGTAACTGTTTAGAACTTTATCTATAATCTCAGAAATCTTTCTGAGATTATAGCTTAATCTTTCAGAGTAAGGAATTAACATCTCAGAAACCCCACGTGTTGGTCCATTAGGTAACTAAATTCAAGCTCGCTTTGTAAAGCAAAGTTAATATACAAAACAAAATTATACTCGTAATATAAGAGCGGAAGGTACCATAACTCGGTAGGTACTAAATAATGAATGTTTCAATCTTCAGCCTTCAGTGCGAAGCTGAACAAAGTTTGTGATTTCGTTCACAGCTCATTGCCTTGTTTCAGTTCCTGTAGTCATCACTTTGATAAATGTGTCAGTTTGTGAGAGAATGACAGAATAATCTTTTGGTAAAATTTTTTGCTACTTTGGTGGTGTTTTAGAAATAAATCAGGATATATTTTGGTTGCTAAGTCAAGTCAAATAATTTTTTTCATCTAAGCGTTTACAAGCACTTGTGAATATCAAAAAATGTAACTAAGGTTGATTCTAATTGCCCATTTCAAAAGTAACTTCCTATGGAGAAGAACGGGCAAAATATCCATGGTTACTCTTTTTAATGGGCATTATGGGCCTTGATAATATTGAAGAGTTTATTTTATGGTTATAAATCACATACAAAACAAAGGCTCTAAAGAAAACAGTGAATGCTACAAAAACCAATGTAACACCACAATTGAAAATTATTTTCATTGCAAAGCTATTTTCTATATTAGATTTCAAGAAACTTCTGTAGTTTCCTAAACATTATTATGCAGAATATGCATAGTTCACAAAGGTATGCTACAGGGGAGGGGATTTGTTTGCTCTCAACACAAACTATCAGACAGAGGCTGGAGAAACAGATAAACCGACTGAATTAATTTACTGTTATTTGAATGTAAAAACACGTTTTCAAGAATGCGAAATTATAATTAATTGCACGTTTTATGAGCCTTTTGTTCGTATAAACAATACATTTTATCGATAACTAATCACACAATAGGTAGGAAAATTGAGAAAATTTTATCAATGATTTTTATGCAATTCCGCATGAACTAATTGAATTATCGGAAGAGATTAAATATTAGCAAATTGAAAATACTTAAGTAATGCTAAAGTAATGGCGTAACAATTACATTATAGATAACTTTTGGACATACTACAGCTTAATACTGTGAATGTCGTTTCTCGGGAAGCCTTGGGTGAAAAACTTCCTAAGTAAGTTCCGGCGCGGACATGTTAAATTGCCTAGTTTTTCGCTAAGTTCAACACTTGACTAGAAGAAACTTTTTTCATGCTCTTGAATAATAAACTATAGTCTTCTAAATAATCAATATTACAGATCTTTTCTGATACAATGTATTGTAATCACAAAAGTAAAATGCCCATGTATTTCATAATTAAATTGATTTAAAGCGCATTAAAGGCTTCCTGCTCCCTTAATCTTGGAAACAGTAATAAACAAAAAGGCAAACAATAATTTGAATAAGTAGCCAACCTAGTTATTTTATGGCTTTTATAAAGATAAGTTTTTGCGGAACTGCGTGGGCGTTAATCCTCGTAATTTTGTTGTGGGTTAGTTACGAGAGCCCCAACGTTGATAGGGGATTATTATGAGTTATTTTATTATTATTATATTGAGTTTGTTGCTAATAAGTACTGACTTCTTCAAGGCTTGTCTTGTTTACTTAATACTTGTACTATACACTTGCTTCAGTGTGAGAGATTTTTAGACTCTTACTGACTAAAACCCACCATGTTCCTTACGAAGCTTTTTGTGTACCTGGGTCGCGGTAGCTCACGCTAAGAATCCCGCAAATCCGAAGAGGTGTAAGAGGTGTATAGTAACCATAGATCTACGAGTATGTGTGTAATGTTTGGTATAGGTATTTGGTATCTGTATTGAACCTACAGGGTATGTTAGTTTATAGTATCTCGTCACACCAAAATCATAATGATGATCTTTATACTAACATCGACATAAAAATACTGATTCTCAAGTCAAAAAATAATCTCAAATCTTCGGAAACTTATTTCCCTCCGAAGTAACGCAGAAATGTACCTATTCTCTTTCTTCTAAAACTTATACATTTTTTTCTACTATTGTTTCAGTGATGAGCGGTGCTGGCACAGAACTGCTGGTGCTAGGGTATGATATAGCGCCGGGTCTACTGTGAGTATAATTTTTATGTTGTACTTTATGTTCCTCTTGTCGAGAAAAAATACTGGTTATATTCTTTTTGGGTACAAAGCCTGAGTCCGGGTCTCTGATAACTATTTTTTCGAAGAGTTGTTACTTTAATGATTTATTTACAACTGATTTATATGCACACCTATATTTGATGTTCTAATTAAAAAAAAAAACTAATACATTAATTAATTTAGTAACTACATATTAGCGCTTAGAGAAATACGAAATAGTTTAAAATTCAGAATTTTATAGACTAACTTTGTTATTTCATTACACATGTCCTATTTCGCAACAAAAACTCTCACACAGTAACTCACCAGTGAACTAAAGTCCGTCCATACAATTNCAATTTAAATGACACGTTATTTGCTGTGCCGTGACCGTCCCGGTACAATGTGCCATGACCTTAAACATACCTGTATGTTACAAAAACCAGGTATGTATAGGTCAGAAAACCAGCACCGGAGCACTCAGCTGGTTTCAAGTCAAATCCCTATACAGATCGACAGCTGTGCTTTACTCTAGATGCCAGTCCGAGAAATATTTACTGCCAGTTACACAGGTTCTTCATAGAGTTGCTATCTGATAGATAATGCCTTATAAATGAAGTCAAAGTTAAAAATATTTTCTTGGCTTTATCTGTCAGGTAACTGTTTAGAACTTTATCTATAATCTCAGAAATCTTTCTGAGATTATAGCTTAATCTTTCAGAGTAAGGAATTAACATCTCAGAAACCCCACGTGTTGGTCCATTAGGTAACTAAATTCAAGCTCGCTTTGTAAAGCAAAGTTAATATACAAAACAAAATTATACTCGTAATATAAGAGCGGAAGGTACCATAACTCGGTAGGTACTAAATAATGAATGTTTCAATCTTCAGCCTTCAGTGCGAAGCTGAACAAAGTTTGTGATTTCGTTCACAGCTCATTGCCTTGTTTCAGTTCCTGTAGTCATCACTTTGATAAATGTGTCAGTTTGTGAGAGAATGACAGAATAATCTTTTGGTAAAATTTTTTGCTACTTTGGTGGTGTTTTAGAAATAAATCAGGATATATTTTGGTTGCTAAGTCAAGTCAAATAATTTTTTTCATCTAAGCGTTTACAAGCACTTGTGAATATCAAAAAATGTAACTAAGGTTGATTCTAATTGCCCATTTCAAAAGTAACTTCCTATGGAGAAGAACGGGCAAAATATCCATGGTTACTCTTTTTAATGGGCATTATGGGCCTTGATAATATTGAAGAGTTTATTTTATGGTTATAAATCACATACAAAACAAAGGCTCTAAAGAAAACAGTGAATGCTACAAAAACCAATGTAACACCACAATTGAAAATTATTTTCATTGCAAAGCTATTTTCTATATTAGATTTCAAGAAACTTCTGTAGTTTCCTAAACATTATTATGCAGAATATGCATAGTTCACAAAGGTATGCTACAGGGGAGGGGATTTGTTTGCTCTCAACACAAACTATCAGACAGAGGCTGGAGAAACAGATAAACCGACTGAATTAATTTACTGTTATTTGAATGTAAAAACACGTTTTCAAGAATGCGAAATTATAATTAATTGCACGTTTTATGAGCCTTTTGTTCGTATAAACAATACATTTTATCGATAACTAATCACACAATAGGTAGGAAAATTGAGAAAATTTTATCAATGATTTTTATGCAATTCCGCATGAACTAATTGAATTATCGGAAGAGATTAAATATTAGCAAATTGAAAATACTTAAGTAATGCTAAAGTAATGGCGTAACAATTACATTATAGATAACTTTTGGACATACTACAGCTTAATACTGTGAATGTCGTTTCTCGGGAAGCCTTGGGTGAAAAACTTCCTAAGTAAGTTCCGGCGCGGACATGTTAAATTGCCTAGTTTTTCGCTAAGTTCAACACTTGACTAGAAGAAACTTTTTTCATGCTCTTGAATAATAAACTATAGTCTTCTAAATAATCAATATTACAGATCTTTTCTGATACAATGTATTGTAATCACAAAAGTAAAATGCCCATGTATTTCATAATTAAATTGATTTAAAGCGCATTAAAGGCTTCCTGCTCCCTTAATCTTGGAAACAGTAATAAACAAAAAGGCAAACAATAATTTGAATAAGTAGCCAACCTAGTTATTTTATGGCTTTTATAAAGATAAGTTTTTGCGGAACTGCGTGGGCGTTAATCCTCGTAATTTTGTTGTGGGTTAGTTACGAGAGCCCCAACGTTGATAGGGGATTATTATGAGTTATTTTATTATTATTATATTGAGTTTGTTGCTAATAAGTACTGACTTCTTCAAGGCTTGTCTTGTTTACTTAATACTTGTACTATACACTTGCTTCAGTGTGAGAGATTTTTAGACTCTTACTGACTAAAACCCACCATGTTCCTTACGAAGCTTTTTGTGTACCTGGGTCGCGGTAGCTCACGCTAAGAATCCCGCAAATCCGAAGAGGTGTAAGAGGTGTATAGTAACCATAGATCTACGAGTATGTGTGTAATGTTTGGTATAGGTATTTGGTATCTGTATTGAACCTACAGGGTATGTTAGTTTATAGTATCTCGTCACACCAAAATCATAATGATGATCTTTATACTAACATCGACATAAAAATACTGATTCTCAAGTCAAAAAATAATCTCAAATCTTCGGAAACTTATTTCCCTCCGAAGTAACGCAGAAATGTACCTATTCTCTTTCTTCTAAAACTTATACATTTTTTTCTACTATTGTTTCAGTGATGAGCGGTGCTGGCACAGAACTGCTGGTGCTAGGGTATGATATAGCGCCGGGTCTACTGTGAGTATAATTTTTATGTTGTACTTTATGTTCCTCTTGTCGAGAAAAAATACTGGTTATATTCTTTTTGGGTACAAAGCCTGAGTCCGGGTCTCTGATAACTATTTTTTCGAAGAGTTGTTACTTTAATGATTTATTTACAACTGATTTATATGCACACCTATATTTGATGTTCTAATTAAAAAAAAAAACTAATACATTAATTAATTTAGTAACTACATATTAGCGCTTAGAGAAATACGAAATAGTTTAAAATTCAGAATTTTATAGACTAACTTTGTTATTTCATTACACATGTCCTATTTCGCAACAAAAACTCTCACACAGTAACTCACCAGTGAACTAAAGTCCGTCCATACAATTTAATTATGAACTTTACAGAAGAAGGTACGTCTCACCTTTGTTTTCTACCTGTAACGAAACGTAGACTAAGTTCAGACAATTTATGACTGTTACCGTAAGATCGGGAGCAGCTATAAAATGCTTTTACAGCTTTCAATTTTGAAAAATTTATTGAACGAACGAGACAGACTTTATAAAAATTACTTGAAAAAAACCGGCCAAGTGCGAGTTGGACTCGCGCATGAAGGGTTACGCACCATTATCTATAAACTAGCCAAAATACAAACATTTTTCGGGCAATAAAAAATAACTTTGTTTTTCCCGTTTTACCCTTTGGGTGCCCTAAAAAGAAATTTTTATTTTCATTAAAATTAACTAAAGCCATGTAGGGGTTGAAAAACAAATCATAATTATGGGATATGTAAGCTTGTGTCCCATTTCTCTCATTCCTGTGTAGATTGAAATTCCTGAAAGCTGTTTTTATCTGTTTATGCGACCTTCTTTAGAAGACGGTGTTTGTAATTTTAAAATAGTTTAAAACTCTTAATTAAGTTTGGGTACAGGATTTGAACCTAGCTAAGTCCTGACTTCCTGAGTTAATAAAGGTTTAGTGTACCCAATTTTGTTGTGTAAAAATAATTAGCTGGTGTTTTAGAACAAAATCTAAGTAAAAGAAAAACAAACTATAATAAAAGTAACCACCCCCATTTTTAGTCAGTGATATGCCAAGACCTTCTCATAAGTCTGACAAATACTTTGTTAAAAACTGCATCAAAATCGGTTCGGCCAAACGTGAGATAATCGCGCCCAAACATACATACGTACAGGTCAAACTGAGAACCTCCTATTTTGAAATCGGTTAAAAAACATTGTTTTTCGGTGGCACATTGGAAGTTAATGTATCCCTATGACCGTTTATTCTCCTGATATATGGAGAACGTCTGCTTCTACTTTACGCCATATGAATCTAAATGCTCGTAAATGTCACTTGGACTCGGAATAGTTTTGTCTATACTAAGTAGATGCTCATTTCTGTAATTAGGAACTAAATATGGAGAACAGCTTATGGAAATGGGAGAGACACAAAAAATATTAAGTACTCAAAAGAAAAATTATCTATCATATTTTTGATGTCTTTTCCTAGAATAAAAATAACAGTTCTGAAAATAATTTGAATAGTTTTTAGTGCAATTTTCGCTACTGGAAAACAAGTTCCTACTTCAGGAGCTAGTAATAAGACCAAGATTAGTTAGTTTGAGCAATCATGAAAAGATCAAGTTTGACTACATCTAGACCAATTTCAACGTTTTTTATCTTTTTCAAAGTTCTTTACCTCGTTTTGTTTTTCTCCTTATTTTTTCGATAGAACGTAACCATTCATTTGAAATTCGAACCTTGTCTAATGAAGGAGTACCTTGACTGTGCTTTGATCTTCAAGTAAACAAAAGACATCCAAAACCGAACCCAACTGTTTTCGAAGCTCGCCTATATTTTATACCGTATTAGCCGTTTTCCCGCTGAGAGCACGTTAATGTCAGTCCTACGTCTGATCTCTCTCCGGTCGTGTCGGATTGCCGTCCCATCGGACTATGAGAGTGTTCCTGTGTCTGCGCAAATGCTTGTGCACTTTAACATACATATCTTCATCTCATCTGCCTAGCCTTTTCCCAACTATGTTGGGGTCGGCTTCCAGTCTAACAGGATGCAGCTGAGAACCAGTGTTTTACATGGAGCGACTGCCTGTCTGACCTCCACCACCCAGTTAACCGGGCAACCTGTTAAAAGGATTTCCCGAAATTTATACGAGAACGGGAAAAACGGGATTTAAATTGTACGCGGGCGAAGCTAGTAGGTAAAATAGATATAATTGATTACCGTTTTTTACACAGAGTGGGTGCAGCACTAGTCCTGATCCTAGAAACGATGTGGGTGGCCGCGCTGTTCGTGGACCTACTCTGCCGCCGCGGGGAGTACACGCTGTCACTGCGCTGTTGGGACTTCGCGCGCTGGTCGTGCGGGCGTGCGCGCGCGGCTATGTACGCATGCGCGGCGACCGCGCTACTGTTCGCGCATCTAACTATGCTTGCTACAATTTCAGGTGAGTAGATGATGTAGGGCGCACGTCACTTTAAAGATGACGTCAGATGACAGCAGGATAACCTTCCTGAATCTGTCCAATTTTATAAATCGAACACAAACCTTCCACTATTGTGACAAGGTTGAAAATCTATTGAAGAAGTTTGACAGATTGATAGGTTGGTGTGTTAGCGTCTGTAACTCAATGATGGTAGAATGGAAGTAGAATTTTAAAGCTAAACCGTTGAAAAAATTTTTGGCAGTATTATTAAGGCTACACGTAACTACGTTAAAGTTTGCTAGTCTTGAAGCTATCGCTGCTTTGAAGTATCTAAATGAGAAATTCATTCATTAGTCAATAAAAACTTCCACTCCACACGCAATAAAGTTAAAATCCAAAAGTATAACAAGCAGAGTCAACAACCAGGTATTTTCCGATCCAAAATAATTCATTACGTATTCTCTCGCATACATTTTTCAATTTGTCCCTTTTCATTTCCGCGTGCACGTTCAAAACTTTCTTTAAGCTTTGTCAGTTGCCGCGCGACCCGAATTTTGTTTGTGCTCCCGAGGAGATGTTTACGCGCCGTGTTTTTGTACGACGAGACGTAACTACTTACTATTACGACGTAAACGGGTCTTGAAGAAAAGTATTCCTATTTCCATTACGTTTTGTAGGCTCATTGCACTAAATGATGTCGGAACTGCTCTTGAGGGACGGAAACTTCTCTTGATGATAGAATGCTTCCATTTTGGGAGTGGTTCTATCATCGGATTAGTCATAAACCATTTGGAGACAGGACAGTTTAATTTATATACTGTTTTACTATCGTGGAACAAGTTTTCATATTAAAATCCCAATAATATTACAAATGCGAACGTTTGAGGAAGTAGGTACCTACAGATGAACAGACATATGCGTGTGTGTTTGTGTATGTTTTTCAATCTTACAAACAAAAACTACTGAACAGATTTTGATGAAATTTGACGGTAATATAGCTTATATATCATAATAATATATAGGCTACTTTTTATCCGGCTACGAGAAATAGTTATCTCGGGAAGTGGGTAAAACAGTTCACGGAAGCTAGTGTACCTACATCCATTTGCAAATAGAGTCTGAGGCATTAGCGTAAGTCACGATCCCGCTGACCCTCTTACCTATTTCTAACCAGCCTCCAAAGACAGTGAACCGGTAAAGACATATGTTTCCAGGAAACTAGGACTGTCCTTTATCATAAGCCACCGTCAGTCATTGACGGATCGAAGGTGGGAGATAATAAATCTCTCGTTATCCTTCGATATCAATGGCCTGACCTTTGTTTGATTGAAAATGGTTCTTTTCTGAACAGTGTGTCCTTAATTGAATAGTCACCTGTCATACTGTCAATCTATACTTTTACAGTAAAAGAGTTTGTTTTTACGTTTGTTTGTTCGCTTGTGCTTATTTCAGATATACCACTGGTCCAATTTGGAAAAATATTTTAGTGTTAGCCTAATTATCGAGGAACGTCAGAGGCTGTTGAAACTGCTGGCGGATGTCAGTCATGGGATTTATATTATTTTCATAAACTTCGAGATGTTTCTGTGGTAAACCAAATAATTTTTTTTCTGTATAGGCGGCATGCTCCTAGTTCTAGCAGCCTTAAGAGCCGCGGTGCCGTTCTCTCCGTACGCGACGCACGGTCCTCATTCGCCGAGAGCTGGCAGCTCACTGCTGAGCCAGCATGACTCCCCACTGCCTGACGTGTTCTACAACGCTGGCCATACTGAAGAAGACAGGTACTGTGTGTTTATGATACCCTGGTACTTGCATCTCCGAACGAAAAAAAAAGTACAAAGAAAGCCAAAACGTCCGCCTTTCACCATTATCTAATGTTTTTGCTGGGATGAAGAACTACAACCAACTCCCCAGCAACACATTTCTATCTGTCCGGTTTGAAGAACATTTAAAGATTTTGTGAACATAGGTATTCGGATTTTTAAGATTCCTTTTCTAATAGCAATGCGGAAGGCACGAGTATTAATCTCTACGCTTGCTCAAAGTATATATGTCACGGTAAATGCGGATATTGCGGTAATTATGTATAATTACCGGGAACTATGCATAATTACCTGTGCTCGTGGTAAAGGTGATAAAAACTTTCAAATTAATCACATTTACCGGCAATTATATAAAATTACCGCACCCCTTTGGTAGATGTAGTCAATAATGAAATCAAACATCGGAATCTAAAATAAAAACA
>NWSH02000006.1:8959896-8975930 GCA_002382865.2 Heliothis virescens | reverse complement strand
TTTTTTTTTATATCGATGGGAAATCATCAGTATGACCCCTCCCGCTGTGGGTGACAGCGGAAGGGAGTGTCAGACTTTTATTGACTAAAACCCACCGTGTTCCTTCGGGAGCCCTTTGTGTGCCAGGGCCGCGGTAACTCTTTCGAACAACCCGCAGCCCATATTGTAAGCACCTAAATTTACACTAAGAACATATTGACCCATACTAAAAAATTGTGTGGACAACTAATTCTGTGGAATTCGCTTAAAATTAAAAAGTCGTCGGCGGCGGCTACTGTCAAATGAAAAGAAAAGAATAAAATAACAAAACTTCATCTTGGAAAAATTACTCGCGAAAATATTTTAGAACATAGAAACAAGATCTCATTTATTCATATTTTCATTAATACGAAAGAACGAGATGTTATTAAGGTAGGTACTGCTTCAGGCGTTAACTGTAACTGGCCTGAAAAAGTGGCCGTGCATGTAATTACCTGTTTCGGGCAGCCCTCTAAATTTACTAGATGAGCTCGTTAGAAAATAATCTTGTTCCTTTACTGTCCTTAATTTAAAGTCGCTAAATTGATACCTAATTGTACGATTTTGTACTGTTATTTTAATTGCCATCTGTATCTCCCATTTAATGTTAGATCACAAGAACTAAAACTCGTTACAATTTTCTCAATAAAATATTATTTTAAGAAACGAAAAATAGGTTTCATTTGAATACCATTTCAGCGAAAACTTAACATTCGATTTTATAGATAAATTGTGTCCCTCGGCGCCAAAAAACAACTGCTTTACATTCTAATGAAGTAACAAAAGTTTAGGCAGTAAGTAACTTACCAAAATCTTACTTACTTAATTTCAAACTTAAAAAAATACAGTTACTATTCCAAATTCAAAAACTAAAAACAAGGAATAGGCAAACCAGCCAGCATTTTATAAAACGCAAAAGAGGTTAACACCGTTACGTAAATACGGTACTCGGTAACCTAAGTACCTATGTTCTTACGAGTATACTACACATTATACCTATGTAGTATATACTATAGTAATGTATGATGTACTTATGCACCCTTGAGACGCTAAGGTTGGTTTGAGAGAAGACACCACTTAGCCGCTGAAATTTTATGAAGCTACGACTAATGCTCGTGACGTGGTTTGAAAAGAGGTTTTATTTAGCTACGTAGTTTATTTTTAGTTTTAATCTACCTGGATATTAAAAGTGGCTACTTGTGAGATGTGTTATCTTTAAAAAGTTGTCTCTCATTTTTTATATATTCTTGTTACATTAAGAGCTTGGAGGATCATTCATGGTGCCAGTGCAGTTTCTGAATGACAAGGATATAATTAACTGATCCTGCAGTTGATGTTGATGTTGTTGAGAAGAGCTCGTGGCTAAGTCAATACTGCGCGGGTCGATCGAACATAAAGTTTAGCAACGCTTGACACGGTCAGTCCGTGGATGGGTGACCATCTTTCATAACGATTTCTTCCGTGTTTCGGAAGGCACGATAAACTTGTGGGTCCTGGCTGTCATTTGACTATCTTTGGCAGTCGTTGCGGGTAGTCAGAAGCCTGGAAATCTGACAACCAGTCTTACTAATGGGTATCGGGTTGCCCGGGTAACTGGGTTGTGGAGGTCAGATAGGCAGTCGTTCCATGTAAAACACTGCACGCATGGTTCACATCTGCATGTGGTTAGACTGGAAGCCGACCCCAACCTAGTTGGGAAAAAGCTAGGCAGATGAGCTGCATTGATGTCTGATTGTTCCTATTTTACGACTATATCTTCGAGAGTAAATATTGAACTAAAACTCAAATAGCAACTAACGACTGTCCTTAGATCCTCGTATGTAAATTATGTCCAATTACAACCTGATTTCATCCATTTCTACCTCGCCGGAAAAATCTCAATTTCAGTTCGTTCCGTAACGGGAGTAATCGGAAAGCTTGATACGATGAACCCGTCCTTAGACCCGGGTATTATCTACAAAAGGTAGGTAACGTGACCAGAATAGGACACGACTATTTCATTTCATTATTCTCATTGCTTACGTCTCAAAGGAGTACCTTCAAATCGGTCTTCAGAANACCAAGGGGTGCCAGGTTGCCCAGGTAACTGGGTTGTCGAGGTCAGATTGGCAGTCGCTCCAAGTAAAACACTGGTTCTCAGCTGCATGCGGTTAAACTGGAAGCCGACCCCAACCTAGTTGGGAAAAGGCTAGGTAGATGACCTGCAGTTGATGTCTGATTGGTCCTATTTTACGACTATGAATTCGCGAGTAAATATTGAACTAAAACTCAAATAGCAACTAACGACTGTCCTTAGATACTCGTATGTAAATTATGTCCAATTACAACCTGATTTCATCCATTTCTACCTCGCCGGAAAAATCTCAATTTCAGTTCGTTCCGTAACGGGAGTAATCGGAAAGCTTGATACGATGAACCCGTCCTTAGACCCGGGTATTATCTACAAAAGGTAGGTAACGTGACCAGAATAGGACACGACTATTTCATTTCATTATTCTCATTGCTTACGTCTCAAAGGAGTACCTTCAAATCGGTCTTCAGAACAATGAGGAATTAGTTTTAAAAGTTTAACGTTATTAAGACTTTTGAAGAAGGAATAGAGGGCTGAATTCTAGAATTGAAATACCAAACTACCTGGTGAACAATATCACGTGAATCGATAGCCATGTCTTGCTTCTGAAGCTAGATTAATTGGCCCAAAACGGCTCAGCTGAAGCCCTAAATCTATTGGAACAAAAAGTTCGGATATATGGCTCCAAGCTTATAGAATATGAGGAACCGGAGAGTTGTTGAACACATCTTCGTTATCTTTTTTTGTACACCTAGGTAGAATACATCTCTCGTCAATTAATTTTGCTGCTCTGAAGTCAGCCATTCGACGCGCCTCGCATGCGCAATAGTATTTTATTTATACTTTTCTAAATTCCCCAGCCAGTGAAGAATTATTATAATAGTAAAGGCTGCAAAAATTAACAAGTAAGAACAGATTTTTTAAATTAGAATCAAGCTGTATATACCAACCTTCCATTATATTACGTATTCATAAACTAAGGTTTGGTTGATTTAAGTGTATAGAGGCAGGTAACATAATTACTAGTTTTCACTTTGAAGTGACATCGTAAGTGTTAATTTCAACTGAATTATTAATTTTAACGCTCAACGATCGTGAAATTAAGTTATTTATTATTTTATCACTTAATTAGCTGCGGTATTGTTTCTAAGAATTATTAGTGGTCAAATTGATTACATTATTATTTTGTATTTAAGTTTCCTTGAGTGGGATTACAGTCAACATACAACAATTGAATAACTAAAATTCATATTTTTATCTCTATCCATAACAATCTTTGATTATAAACAAATGTATGAAAATCAATCAATAATCTTTATTTATTTAAATATGAATATACAGAAAATTCCTTTTAGTGCACACTTCATGAAGTATAAACCCTCACAAAAATTACGTGAGTTTGCACAATATTTGTAAATGTTGTTGTGTAGCGATATAAACACGAGTCGTAATTGCAAGTTCAGCAATTCGAGGGTAATGACCTCATTCATTGGCTCATTCGTATCGTAATGTATGTGTTAAGTGCCTTACCTTTCCATAATGATCCCTTTAATTCCTAGGAAGTACCTACTCCCTTTTGTCTTTCGTAGTAGTAGATATTATGTGCCTAGAAATTGCCATCAAATTACGTGTCCCGATTCAAAATGTGTGTAATTGTAAATTACTTTTTTTTATTGATGAAATCTTATTAGACGTCCTCGCTAAAAGGATGAACATTTGATTTACATGTATCTATAGATTTATATCTAAACGTTCCGTAAGCACACACTGTCATAACTATAAAGCGTCCTAGCCGATTGTCGGCCACGGCGGCTGTTCTCATATAAGGAGATCAGCCAGCTGCGCAGGACATATTATAGTGCACAAGCATTTGCGCAGACACAGGTGCACTCCCTATTCCCTTACTCTCATTACCCGATGGGACGGCAATCCGACACGACCGGAGAGAGATCAGGCGCAGGACCGACATTAACATGCTCTCCGATGCACGGGTGAATCAATCACCAACTTCCAACTCCGGGCTGCTTTTTGCTAAAACCCACAACGCGATTTCGGCCCGTCCCGGGAATCGAAACCGAGACCTCGTGCACAGCAGTCGGCTATGCGACCACTAGACCAACGAGGCAGAGGACTAACTCGTAACTATGGAAAGTTTAAAATATAGATACAGTAACTACTTAAGTATCTGTTTCCCTTGGTTTCTTACTGTATTCTGTATTATATACTTTCCGTACCCAGATAAAATATAGCCAATATCAATCGGGGATAGTGTAGTTTCCTAACAGTGAAAGAATTTTTCAAATCGGTTTAGCAGTTTTGGAATCTTTAGGGTACAAAAAAGAACCAAAAAAATATTTCCTCTTAATTATATTATAACAGGTAATTTTGGCTGTAAAAAATAACAGGTGTCTTGTATAAGTACAGTCACGAAAAAAACACGCTTACGTTGATATACTTAACAAATTTTCGCATTCTGTGCATAACGGCTTTTCTCAAGAATAGCCGCGTTTACGATACGTGATCATACGTGTAAGTGATATTTTCTGCAAAAATACTCTTTGCATTTGACTGTACCTAGGGGAAGAAACATACGAGCTACTAGAGTATTTTGTGTGTTTTAATCAAATTAATTCGTAAGAAGTAAGAAGAAGAAGATGTAAGAAGAAACGAAGTAGGTTACTAAACGTACGAATATACTGCATTTTTAGGGTTCCGTACCCAAAGGGTAAAACCCTATTACTAAGGGACCCTATTACTAAGACTTCGTTGTCTGTTTGTCTGTCTGTCTCCACGCTATATCTCATAAACCGTGATAGCTAGAAGCTGAAATTTTCACATATGATGTATTTCCGTTGCCGCTATAACAACAAATACAAAATAAAAATTAAAAGAAGTAAAATATTAAGGTGGGTCCCCATACAATAAACGCGTAAAACCGCAAATTATAACTTTGTTATTCATATATTTGTATGAAAAACAAAGTTATTTTTTGCTGCCCGAAAAATTTTTATATTTTGGCTAGTTGTAGGTAATAGATACGTTAATTTTTTTCTACCCAACTATTCCAAACTTTATCTTTATTTATGAGGCCTATTTGTATAAGAATTTGGTGTTTCAGTTTGAAGCATCTAACACATTATTTAAACCCGTTCTCTTTTGGTACTAGAACACACGGTACACACACACGGTACGTGTGAATGTACTAATTATTTCCCTTTTAGAACTGTTATTCAGGTTGAATTCTATTTGGCAGTATAGTGTGAAACGATTTCGTCGATGTTCGTAATAAGTAAATATTATATTGTTTAAGATATTACAGCCGTTTGTGATTCGATAGTCTATGGATTCTATGTAAACTGATTTTGGAAATATATTACGGTACATGAAAGTTTGATGTACCTATCCTTGTAATTGTGTAACTTGTAATTAGGTATATTATTGTTTGATTTCCTTCGCTATCAAATCTCTCTATCACTATAAAGTTTGCTGTAAGAAACCAATATCCATATGTAAAGCTCGCCTTTATACGAGGCAACCTACCACAAACAGTCAAATTTCTTCAATAGATTTTCAAACTTATCACAATAGTGGAAGATTTATTTTTGATTGTTAAAATTTGACAGACTAGGTTTATAGCCGAATCTGTGCCTGGCGTCGTCTGTACATCATCTTTCAAATATCATAAAGTAGGTATTATAATATTTTTCTTTGCTTTTCTATCAGTATTTCATACGTTTTATTTTCATCTCACACTATGACAATCAAAAATTCCGTTTGGTACGTTAAGAGCAGGATTGCAATCGCTTCAAACAATTTCAATTTCGATAGAGAGTTCTCATAGGTAGTTGGCAATAACTGACTACGTTAGGGTCGAACTCCAAAAATAAAACGCGTATTCCATTGTCCATTCCATTGTGCCAGTAAAATTGTTCAAACGAGTTCCACGAGTTAACCCTCTATTTACCCCGTGTTGAATATGTTCGAACTTTTTTGAATACTGGCTGATAATTGCCTGACACGTTCTTTTTTGTTTAATATTTTTTTTCACTCTCGCTCTTTTAGATATTATAAGTTAAATAAAACTGACTAATAAAAACATCATACGGAAAACTAGGTGGTCGTGGCCACCTTTGATATTCCTTTTGAAAAGCTTCAGTAAATAAATATTGAGAAAACTTCTTTTGTTCTGTTTCTACGAAACCAAGGATCAACATTTTAATCTCCTGCAAGTTACCTAATAAATATTAATAAAGAAAATGAGAAAACCGCTGAAAACTAGTATAGGGTAGAGTTAACTGGAATGGACTACATTACCACAGCTGTAAGTTTGCAAAAATGCAACTATAGATTCTGCTGAATGTTTAACGTGCATTGCCTGATAACTCACTAAATTGCAGAACGTCCAACAAACTTACGAAGCAATCTAGCGGCATATCTTGGAGTTTGGCAGAATCGNATAAACGCGTAAAACCGCAAATTATAACTTTGTTATTCATATATTTGTATGAAAAACAAAGTTATTTTTTGCTGCCCGAAAAATTTTTATATTTTGGCTAGTTGTAGGTAATAGATACGTTAATTTTTTTCTACCCAACTATTCCAAACTTTATCTTTATTTATGAGGCCTATTTGTATAAGAATTTGGTGTTTCAGTTTGAAGCATCTAACACATTATTTAAACCCGTTCTCTTTTGGTACTAGAACACACGGTACACACACACGGTACGTGTGAATGTACTAATTATTTCCCTTTTAGAACTGTTATTCAGGTTGAATTCTATTTGGCAGTATAGTGTGAAACGATTTCGTCGATGTTCGTAATAAGTAAATATTATATTGTTTAAGATATTACAGCCGTTTGTGATTCGATAGTCTATGGATTCTATGTAAACTGATTTTGGAAATATATTACGGTACATGAAAGTTTGATGTACCTATCCTTGTAATTGTGTAACTTGTAATTAGGTATATTATTGTTTGATTTCCTTCGCTATCAAATCTCTCTATCACTATAAAGTTTGCTGTAAGAAACCAATATCCATATGTAAAGCTCGCCTTTATACGAGGCAACCTACCACAAACAGTCAAATTTCTTCAATAGATTTTCAAACTTATCACAATAGTGGAAGATTTATTTTTGATTGTTAAAATTTGACAGACTAGGTTTATAGCCGAATCTGTGCCTGGCGTCGTCTGTACATCATCTTTCAAATATCATAAAGTAGGTATTATAATATTTTTCTTTGCTTTTCTATCAGTATTTCATACGTTTTATTTTCATCTCACACTATGACAATCAAAAATTCCGTTTGGTACGTTAAGAGCAGGATTGCAATCGCTTCAAACAATTTCAATTTCGATAGAGAGTTCTCATAGGTAGTTGGCAATAACTGACTACGTTAGGGTCGAACTCCAAAAATAAAACGCGTATTCCATTGTCCATTCCATTGTGCCAGTAAAATTGTTCAAACGAGTTCCACGAGTTAACCCTCTATTTACCCCGTGTTGAATATGTTCGAACTTTTTTGAATACTGGCTGATAATTGCCTGACACGTTCTTTTTTGTTTAATATTTTTTTTCACTCTCGCTCTTTTAGATATTATAAGTTAAATAAAACTGACTAATAAAAACATCATACGGAAAACTAGGTGGTCGTGGCCACCTTTGATATTCCTTTTGAAAAGCTTCAGTAAATAAATATTGAGAAAACTTCTTTTGTTCTGTTTCTACGAAACCAAGGATCAACATTTTAATCTCCTGCAAGTTACCTAATAAATATTAATAAAGAAAATGAGAAAACCGCTGAAAACTAGTATAGGGTAGAGTTAACTGGAATGGACTACATTACCACAGCTGTAAGTTTGCAAAAATGCAACTATAGATTCTGCTGAATGTTTAACGTGCATTGCCTGATAACTCACTAAATTGCAGAACGTCCAACAAACTTACGAAGCAATCTAGCGGCATATCTTGGAGTTTGGCAGAATCGCAAAAGTTGTATCAGAGCCTACAGAAATACTTCTGGCAAACGCTGTTGTTAGCCAAACGTTGCTATGTACAAAACATAGATGTCGTTACTTATCCGAGCAAAAATCTGAACACTGCAAAAAGTAGTTTGTGTAGTAAAAACGAAAATAAAGCTTATATAAATTAGGTAGGTATTAAGTCTGGGTATGTTAAAAAAAGTGTAGAATTTAAATGTCTTTGAACTTCCCCCTTACTGCTAAAATGTGCGCGCGCACTTGTGTACGCTAAAGCGCTGTAGCGCTTCTTCTTTCGCGTACCTAATAGGTAATTATTTTGATCAGCAAAGCCGAAATGCGAAGCAGGATTTCAAAATAAGGTATGTAGGTACAGACAACAGCAGGTCAAGGTATACGAATCTGTCAAATTTTACCATTCAAACTTTAACCTACCTCCATTGTGATAAGGTTGAAAATCGTTTGCAGAAATTTGACAGATTGTGGTAACTTGATGTGCTGTCGTCTGTACCTATTTTCATAGCTATTCTGTTGAAAAGTTAATAACAATTACATTACCTACTTATGTCTCTCTTATGTTACATAACTTAAGTTTAGCGCGAAAGGTGAACAGAGGTCAAGGTAAGTATTAATTTTACAATTATAATAAAAAAAGTTGACGTAGTTTAGTGGAAAATGCCTGAATTCTTTAGTTTTGACTGCTTTATTTGGAGCTCAAAATGTAGTGCATACGTGATCGTGTCTTGCGATTCATCAAAGTGCTAAAGCGCTTTATTGGCTGAACTCCAACAAACACAGATATCGGACGATCTAAAAAACATAACCTCACGCCACTGGTTGACAGTTAACTCTACGCGAGCCGAGGCAGTGAACGACTACACGATAATATATTCACTCATGACCTAAACGAACTAAATATTCATTTAACAGGTGGTCCTCACTAAAACTGACGCTAAATGAGTGTTTTAAATCACTTGAAGCCAGCAATTTAATTAATAAAAATAGACAATTTGTGAAAATATATATTTGCAACCCCAAGGTTAAGTGATGTAAAAACTATGTAAGAACAGTTCTTGTTATACAATTAATAATGCGTTGAATTGGAATTTTCTTCCTGAAAAACGTGCAGTTCAAGGAGAAAGGGTGCATTTGCTGCTGCGGCGAGAATAGAGTTGTAAGTAACATTTAGTTTAAATTTTCTTTGAACACTAAATTAAAGATACGAAAATACCGGGTTTATCGACTATCCTATTCAATTAGTTGATTTCACAAACGAAATTCTTGCATAAAATTGTGCCATTGCAAAGTCCATGCGTGAAGCAGAAAATTCTGTGTTTATACGTATAAATTCGCGGGCACTGTACTTATAACTTATTTTCAAGCGGGAAAATTTAAATTTATTGCATTATTATTAAATTTTCTACACTTTATTTTTTATATCACGAAATCAATTACGATAACGATGGATAATTTGCACATTTTCTAAACTTTTATACGAATTGTTTTCATAAACAATTTAATGTGAGCTTTTTTATTATGTTGATGTTTGTTTTTTTAGCTATTTATAACATAAATCAGTTTTTTTTGACACGAAAAAATTT
Source organism: Heliothis virescens (assembly GCA_002382865.2). Classification (NCBI taxonomy): domain Eukaryota; kingdom Metazoa; phylum Arthropoda; class Insecta; order Lepidoptera; family Noctuidae; genus Heliothis; species Heliothis virescens. Next base: position 8,966,258 of record NWSH02000006.1, on the reverse strand, counting down.
ACTGAAAATAAATATTCTTTGATGGCAGTGCTAAAATAAAAATATCTAAGAAGTAAAACCAGTTCTTTTTGTGCAAATAAAAAAAAAGACGCGAGATAATCGCACAAACATTCTTATACATGTACAGGTCAAACTGAAAACCTCCTCTTTTTGAAGTCGGTTAAAAACTGTTAGATTAAAAAAAAACGCTTTATACTTCATCGCTAATAAGAATATAGGGATTCATATAGGAATATTCAGAATATTGAGAGATAGGAAGAGGAAAAGAAAGTCATATCAAGCAAACACAGATGACGAATGAAGTTTGCAAACAACTGACGGTCGAAATATAGGTACCGTGAGAATACAAATATCTTGCGCACGGATAGGTTAACTTTCGTGGGAACATGTGAAATGTCTTGCAGTGTTATAGGTACGCGTAATTTTTCGTGTGCATGAATTCAATAGATGGTCAGTTTTCATAATAGTCTATTTGTAGGCGTCACACGTAAAAAGTTTTCTTTAGCGTTGTTTTAATTTTTATTCCTTTCTGTTTGTTGATTTTCAAATTAAACATTGACCTACGTCAATTCAATATACGTTACATAGGTATGAATCGATTTACGGCCATTCCCAATAATCTATATAGCTGTTGATTTGTTTATCAGAGATAGGAATTTGACATTACTTGTATGGGGGCACAGAATAAATATGTACCAGTAATGAAGCTAAGCCTTGTTGTCAAAATGATGACGTAAGCACCATTGAAGCCGTAGGGTTGTCATTTGGTAGTACTGACTTAAATATCTGTCAAACTTTAGTTCCTAATTTGGCCAAATGCTAGCTGGCGAGGCAGTTCTTGACGCGACAGTCAGTACTGACAGCACTGGTAAAGGTACATAAATGCTCGTCACTGCGCATGCGTGTGTGAGTGTGACATTACAAACTTTAGTAGGTAGCTTCCCAACTGTTCTACAATATTTAAACTGTGATGGGGGTAATGTCAAAATTCTATCTCTAGTAAGCAAATCGACAGATAGATAGATTATTGAATTCTGTTGTTAGCTCGGTAAGTGCTTGTTAGATAGCATTGTCTGTATTAGAATTAGTGTTATCAATATCAAATAGGTGCTCAAACATAACTAAGTAGAGTCATGGCTTAAAGCCATTAAGAAGATAACGTGTATAAATACTTAAACTGCGAAAATTATACCTAACTATATAACGTAAAAAGACTATGAAAGAAGTTGCCTCAGCGAGCATTAATTGGATTTGATGAGTTGATGAGATTTTAATTAAACACAAGTAAGTCAACGAAGAATTAAAGTTGCAAAAAAATCTAATGCAATCTTAAACACGTGACTACCATTTGTTTAGTTTTTTTTTATAATAACACTGTAAATGTTTATACTCAACTAGAGACGAACTGTCGTCATGATGCTGGAATGCCGGTTCTTAACTATAAATCACAACAAAAACTTCTGTCTACGCTATTTGATCCCAAAACATTTACCGCAGAGTATCCTCCAAAGTCTAAACATTATTTCCTAATTTCCAAAGCTTTAAATAAAGCGACCTCGTTGTATTTTTGGCCGACCGTTCTGACTTAACTGAAGCAGAAAAATTTTGTAAAACTTTGTCATAGTTTGATCGTCTAAAAACTTTCAATAATACTGTTTACATAGTATCTTACTATGTAGGTAAATCAATAAGAATTATTGTCGGTGTCAAAGTGCATAAAAATCCGCATCACGATAACATCGCATGAACAGTTGAGGACTCAATCAATTTAAATTGATTACCACAGCAATAGTATGGCTTGTTTCAATTACTGGACATAATGCTGACCGATGGAACAGCGCTCTCATTTATTCGTGTTCTCATTTGTTTCGATTTATTGATTCTGCTATCAGACTTGAGACTATTGACTGTGTTATTTTAGTACCTGTCTCTTTCTCTGAATACATCAAACCTTATCTTGGTATAGATAAAAGTATGATCTTCGTAGCTCGCTTGTTTATCTTCGTATGGAGACAGGAGTTATTGAGTCTACTGGGATAGACGGGCCTATATTAGGAATATTGTGAAAGGTCATCTACTACTGAACTATTATACTTAAATGTAAACGTTCCTGAAAGGCTTATTCGGCATGATGAACTTGTAGTCTGTCTGATGCCAACATGAATCAGTAGACAATAATACAATAGTAAGAGTAGACGAACTCAAATTATGAATTTGATTACCAAAGGAAATTGAGTGTTGTTAGATCAATATTTGACATACATTGCAGTAGATTATTAACAGAAATGTCTTCATTTTGATCTCATTGACGTATAGTTTCGTTATCATCATTCCTAGATAAATATTTATCTTTAACCTTACGTTACGTCTAGCCACATCTACATACCATTCGTACATAACACTTTACATCATATTCTTATTGTGAGAGATCATGCTCTGATTGCGGGAATGTTAGAAAGAGTTACCGCGGCCTTGGTACATGAAGGGCTCCAGAAGGAACATGGTGGACTTTAGTCAGTAAAAGTCTGATACGCTGCACACAGCGGAAGGGGTCATTAGATGATTTCCCACTAAAAAGACATCATCTTCTGTCTAATTTTCTCCTCCAAGTTCTCAACTACTTACTTGCTAAATCTAAATCTATGCTTAAGACGTAGACGTCTTAAGCATAGATTTGGAATCGATTAAGTATGTCGGTCGACATGCACTGATCATACTTCCATCATGTTTTTCTTGATACGTGCCTATTTGTCTATTAATTTAAGTACTATATTAGCTGCTTGTATAATTTACATACTCGTAACCTACCACAATATGATAAGAAATTAATGTGATAAAGCCTAATTGCCTAATATATTACAGTATCTATCTAACCCGCAAACTGTAGCCTCAAGTTCTTTTATATTTTTGTGTCACGTTTTTATCTTATACTTTGTCTGTCACGTCTATTTTGACTTCTTAGCAACATCATCCTTTAAGTGTCACATTGCATTTGCAGTATCTACTACCATAGAGATAAAGGTCTTATTACACGATAGCAGTAATCTTAGGGTATCAGGATCATATTATAAGTGTATATGTTATGGACCAAATGAAAAATTTTGCATTATACATAATGCCCGGTCATTATGAAAAATGCCCAATCTGAGAGAGCAATTTAATAATAATCATTCAAATAATCTAATTGACCGGGCATTCTACATATTGTACATCGCCCTTTGGGCAGAGTAATACAAACAAATTTGTACAGTAATTTTTCATTTTTATTGTTACTTTAAATAAACTAAATGTTTAACAATTTAAGTAATCAGTCAGATTTTGTAAAGCTTGGAACGTCATTGTTTTCAGTTTTTTGCACAAGGCATATTTCTGTCGCGGCTCCGCGCTGCGGGACTCCGCGGGTCCCACTCGAGTTTATTCGTCGCCAGATAGGTTTAACGCTTCACCACCCGCCAAGCTTCGCTTGCTGGCCGCGTGCCGGCCAGCCTCATGCCGCGGTGGCGAGTGTACAACCACCTCTCCTCAGCTCGCGGGCCCGCCTCGCCTCTCCGCCTACGCAATTTTGAATTACAACTCTAGGGTAGCGGCAGACAAGACTGCGTGGCCAAGTTCGATTTACAGCCTGTCATTAAAACCTAAATTTCAGCTAATGTTCTAGGATATATATTTTTTGGACAATGAGTTACGAAATTAAAACCTATCCGCGTTCGTCCGTATTCGCTTACAATGCAAAACTAAACACAAACAATAGCGCCCGCCGCACGAGTCGCATGCTGAATTCTTCTGAAGTCTTTGATTGGTCAAACCGTGTCACGCGTTCTTCCTTATCAAACTGCCCAAATGTCATGTAGCAATATAATAATGACCGTGCAATGTGATAAATAATGAAGTTTAGACAGTAATTAATCACTTAGCCCAATAGAGCTAGACATTATTCATAATGCTCGCACATTATGAATAATGCCCACATTAATCACCTAGTCCATAACATATGCACACGATGTTGATAGAACAAATATTACTACAACGTCTGTGTTACGAGCTCAAACAAGGAGTCTAAATATGACTGTTCTAACATTTTGGTTGATACAAAGCTAGTTTTATATTTTGGGGATTTTTTTTGTTGTCTCACTGATTTCGGTTTTTGTCGCCGCGAGAGAATAGCAGACGTGAGTGATTTTTGCAACCTTATTAAAGGTATTGGTGTCAAGAGTATTTCTTATGAATTACTTGCAGCAATTGAATCGTGCGATTACCAAGTTAAATTTTGTTTAAAACTATTTTTGTTTTGTTTCAGATAAAAATGGTTCAATCGGTGTTCGGAGCATGGGACTACGCCATTATGGCGGCCACAATGGTCGCTTCAATAGCTATCGGTCTATATTTCCGCTTCAGTGGTGGAAAACAGGCAACAAATGAGGTAAATAATATTACCCATATTCACTTACGAGATTCTTTCTTTCATATTTCTAAGATTGTGTGTGAAAAAGTATTATGTTTAAATCTTCAGTATTACGCCTTCATGTTATCATTACTTGTTTCGTTACATCATATTTAATGAGCTATTCTTTCCAGGAATACCTCTTGGCCGACCGTAACATGTCAATATTCCCCGTGGCAGTATCTCTAATGGCATCATTCATGTCAGCCATCACGCTGCTCGGGGTATCAGCAGAGAACTATTACTACGGCATGCAGTTCGTCGTCATCAACATATCCTACGGGATTGCAACCCCTATTGCCAGCAAGCTGTACTTACCAGTCTTCTTCGGACTGCAGAAAACCAGTACTTATGAATACTTGGAGATGCGATTTGGACCTCATATTAGAATGCTCGCTTCTCTAACGTACACTTTACAAATGGTGCTCTATAATGGAATAGTTTTATACGCTCCTGCGATTGTACTCGAGGCTGTGACAGGGTTAGATAGACTGATCTCTATATTAGTGGTAGGATTAGTTTGTACGTTTTATTCTACTTTGGGAGGGATGAAAGCGGTGCTGTTCACCGATCTTCTGCAGTCAGCACTTATGTTTGGAGCAGTGTTCAGTGTTGTGATATTTGCGTCGCTACAAGTTGGAGGCTTCACTCAAATCTTCGCAATTGCAAAGGAAGGGGGACGGCTTGATTTCTCGAAGTAAGTGTAAGGAAATATGGTTTTTATTGAGTAACAGTTATGGTTCTATTTTGAATGTTTGTTATTTAGTTTCAGCGTGGATCCTACGGAGAGGCACACGTGGTGGTCTCTCATCATCGGAGGGCTGGTGACCTACCTGTCTCTGTATGCTGTTAACCACACACAGGTGATTTGAACGTAATGAATTATTCTTTGAAGACTTGGTACGGGAAATATCTAGGAAAATAGGTTACGGGAATTTTACGTTCGTAGGAAAAAGATCATATAAAACAGCATGGTTGAAGAGTTTAAGGAAACCTCTTTATAAACGCCGGCACTAAGATAAGGGACACGCAGTGTAACTGAGCAGCTTTATCAAATACCACTAATCTAAGCAATTGTCTCGCTGCGTTTTTATCAATATTTGCAAAACAGAGATGTGTTCTGAAGATAAACCGGTCTTAAGTTAGAAGGTCAACGACAGCATTTGTTTTACAGATTAGAGAAAATATGTATGTGGAATGAAAAGAAAAAGAAGGCAGGGAAAGCCGTATAATTTTTTTTTGACAATTACTTTGAAATAAATTGGTAGGTAATGTATTTATAACATTTAAAAGTACTTTTTGTACTCGGTAGTAGAATTCGTGTCATTAAGTTACATAATCAGAACCTAGCTATACGAACTATACTTACCAGTTTTCATTATATACGAGTCTTAACACATTCCACGTTCATGCGACCTTTGATCAGCATGTTCCAAGTACCCAAATTCACAAGAAAACGGTAGGTATTCTATGTATGAGTAGGTACCTATACTTACTTAGTAACTAATCGTCTTGTGTTGCCTAAACAATTTTTATCGCCGCAGTTATAACCGTAATGTTTAGTAATCAGACTCAAAAGTAGTATAACATTGTGTAATACTTAGACGTAAATCAATTGTGTTGTTTCAATGTTTAATTATGACTTTACTAGCTCTCGCCTGCGGTTTCACCCGCTTCTCGAGGGAACTACTTCCCGTACCTACGCGGTTAAAAAGCCTATATATTGTTCTGATGTATCTATCTATACTTATTACTAGCCGTTTTCCCGCGGTTTCACTCGCATCCCGTGGGAATTACTGCCCGTACCCGGATAAAATATAGCCTATGTCACTCGTGGATAATGTAGCTTTCGAATGGTGAAAGAATTTTTAAAATCGGTCCAGTAGTTTTTGAGCCTATTCATTACAACCAAACAAACAAA
>NWSH02000006.1:8937732-8951941 GCA_002382865.2 Heliothis virescens | reverse complement strand
TTTAAAAAAAAATTGTCCCAGGGTGGAATGTGTAAAATTATTGGCATTACATATTTATAATATTAAGCATCTGAAAAACCAGGATATAGAAGATCTGGTATTAGGAGTCAGTAAAAAAAAGTGCAAAATGTAGTCACTAATAATTCATTAGAAAAACTTTCTTATGCAACTTAATCTATTTTATGGAAGAGTGGAACCGAAACATTTTGATGGTCTTCCAGCTTTTCAGGGTCCAGTTTGAATATCCTCAGTTTCAATGACAAAAAATAACGTAGTTGTTTCAAGCCACATATTGTCCAAACGTCCAAAAATCTCGCCCTGTAATTGTTTTTTTCCATCAAAATAACATTTTTCATAAAACTTTCTGGTTTCTTTTTAAATCCTGGTTTTAAAGCTGTAAGACCATCAAAATGTTTCAGTTCCACTCTTCCATAAAATAGATTGAGTTGCACAAGAAAGTTTTTCTAATGAATTATCAGCGACTACATTTTGCACTTTTTTTGCTGACTCCTAATACCAGATTTTCTATATCCTGTTTTTTTCAGACGCTTAATATTATAAATATGTAATGCCAATAATTTTACACATTCCACCCTGGGCCAATTTTTTTTTTAAACCATTCTTCAAACAACTCGCAATACGTGGTTTTGGAAGCCATTTCGTAAAAAAAAGAAAAAAATATCCTGGGGTAACGCGGGGACTCAACTTTTTCTTATTTATTATTGCTCAAAATATGAGCTAACTAATACAATCATCATTAATGTCTGCAATCATTTGCAATTTTTCATAAGCCTCGATATTTATAGAGTTTTCTTTAAAAATTATATGGCAACTGAACAATTGAATAACTAATAATACATAACATGTACTTACGGTTTTTTCTGGTAGATATAATATACACAGCATAGAGAAATCAATAAAAGAATAATAAATACATAATCATTCAATGACTTCATGTAATACGTGAACAAACGTCGAACTTTATTTGGGTAAAAAACTATATGAGAGTAGTTGGTTAACTTTGGTGCTACCATACTGCTAAAATACTTACATGATTGGCTAAATGTTTGTGTTTTATTAAAGTTTAGTTATTCAACACTGGATTTACAAGGTGCTTGTATAATATTATTATATGTGAGAAAATTGAATTAATTCGTGTTAAATGTGCGTTCTGGACCACAGTGAGTCGGTCTCAACTGCTTGAAGCAGTACGTGTACGGCGGCTCTTAAACTTAGGCCACACCATAACATTTGGATGATTGTCTTTTATTAAATTCAAACCATCGCTTTAGGATTAACTCAGTATCTCTGTATTGTGATCCCTGCTTTCCCAGATTTAGGGAATATCTATGAAGATGAATCATTATGTAATTTATCAATCAATTCGTGATTTCTAACGACAAGTTAATTCATAGTGACGTTGTATGGATTACACAATTAAGTTAATCTAATGAAGTCAATTAAAATTATATTGAGGAAATATGCTCTTTAGTTGACATGCATGTTTAATACTTTGAGCTATAGATAGAAGTCACTATAATCAGGGCCGTATTTTAAGATTGCGCACCCCGGGCTCCTGTAACTTTCCGCCCCATCAAGGAATGAAATCAAGCAATATGGGTGCCCTGCCGGTCGCCCCGGGCTATAGCCCTTCTAGCCTAAGGGTAAATACACCCCTGACTATAATGAAAATTGAACTGCGTGTGTATCTAACAGACCATAGCAGGTGAACTTACCCGAATCTATCAGATTTTACTAATCGAATATTAACCCTACACAATAGCAATTAGGATTAAAAATCTATTGAAGAAATTTGACAGACTGTAGTATGTTGATGTGTTGCCGACTGTACCATGACGGGCGAGATTAACGGCTACTTGTATTCGTATCATATAATTAAGTAAATACGTCCCTACTTCAGTCTCAAAGAATTACATCACACAAAACATGATTCAATTTCGTTACTAAATAATATGTAAACTACTATCAGTAATGTATGCTTGTATATGAATGAGCTCACGGTCACGAATGTCAAAAGGTCACTGTAGATGCATGATTATTGTGTAACTGATAATGTTTCTGATGTTATCAATAACGTTTATGATAATAGTTATTTCCGGAGTATAGAGCATCTAATTACTGTAATAGGTGAAGGTAAAGTCGTCTTTAATCATGTGGTTGACGAATAAATAGGTAAAATAATATAGAGCTAGGGGATTTACGAGGTCTGCGGGATACCGGGGCTACGGGATTTTTCGAAAGAGTTACCGTGGCCCAGGTACGCAAAGGGTTCAAGAAGGAACACGGCGGGTTTTAAGTCAGTAAAAGTCTGACACTCCTTCACGCGGCACCCCCCAGTGGGAGATTGGATTAAAATGCCGGTTGAAGTATTTAGTTAGCGATTATTAATTATAGTTTTACTTATGTGTTTTCGAATCGAGGTGCAAGCTAATTAAATTTACATTATGCATGCAATACGTTATGAATGGACAGACGTCAGCACATCAACCGACCTCAATCTATTAAACTTCAATAGATTTTCAATCTTATCACAATAGTAGAAGGTAATGTTCAATAGGTAAAATTTTACAGATTTGGGCAGGGTGAACTGCTGTCGTCTGTATCATAGTTACCCCGTTTAATCTCACTTTAAGAATTAACGATAATGTAATATATCCGTATTTCATACTATATTTTTACGTCATAAAGTTTGTAATAACAAGTGGGATGACCTTTCTGATAATAGTGACGTTTTATCTGTGAACCTTTCGGAAGATTTTAATAGAATATTTTATCAAAGCTGCGACTTGGTAACTAAATTATTATTTAACATGCATTTATGCGAAATGTCGAACAATATAGGTGTCTAATGAGGAAAAGCAGGTTAACCTGTTCAAATCTGTGTTTTACCAATCGAACATTAACCTTCTATTATTATGATGAGGTTGAAAATCTATTGAAGAAATTTGATAGATTGCGGTAGATTGTAGTGGTGTTTGTACACCAATTATTTCTAACTTTTGAAATGTGCTTGCATCAATAGGTAAATGCAGTAAGCTACGACTTACGCGTCTTCAAAGAAATTATCATTATCAGTGCACTTTTAAAATCTTAATCGGACCAGTTAAAATTTTTATTTCCGTTTATAACATGCAGATGCAATAAAAATATTATTACAATTGTTTGGCTTATATTCGTAACTTTGTTGTGTGTAACGTAATAAATGATAACATGTAAAAAATGTCATCGATGTTATGACATTGTAAAGATTAAATAAGAACTCGTGACTACAATCGGCATTTAGTTTAAGCACATTTTTAATGGCCGATTACTATGACCTACCTCTGTATTTTTGCGATTGACTTTTTGATATCATTTATATGGAGCTAATATCTAAATTCAATCTCTTATCTCAAACAAGGATTTTTTGGTTGATTGGTTACAGAATTCCAGCAAAAGTAATCTCTTAAGTTATTTAACTTACATTTATACCTTAAATCGTTACTACGAGACGTGGAAATCCCGCATGACCTCTATTTGTGTCATAGTTATATCATGATCTTGATATCAGCAATCACTATTATATTAGCATTTTACCCACTAGTACGATCGCATTGACAATTCTGCATCGTCAGATACAAAATGGTCTGATTCAGCATGTGTTATTATTTAGTCATTTTTTCACTTTGCTGTCCGTCCGTTTGTCAGACACCAGGCTGTAGGTATCTCGTGAACTATAAAAGTAGCTAGAGAGAGACCGAAAGCCGCTTTAGCAACAAAAATACAAAAAACTACAAAGATTTCTTTTTAAATGTGGGACTCGCGCACGAAGTGTTCCGTTCAAAAAATCTCGTGAATTTTTGTACGGAACCCTCGCACTTGGCAGGTTTGTCAGTTTCGTTTCTATGTCTTAAAGTTTCCTTAAAATATTTCAGATCGGTTTCATCTGGGTGATAGTAGTGGGTACAGCGATATCGTTGCTGTGGAGACAGCAGCAGCCTTGGGAGCGGCAGGGTCGGTCACACCCAGACCCTGAACTCTTCACTCCCCCTCTAGCAAGTCGGCTAAGAGCGAGGCATGAAGAAAAGCCTGCTGTGCAGGTAACCAAAGAGTAGTGTAGTGCATGATGCCTGTTTTGAAAATGCATGAACGCTTGTAGATAGAAAATTATATTTTGGATTTTTACAAAAGTGTTTTTTTATTTGATAGAAAATTGCATGTTTGCTTGTAGTTAGAAAAGTAGATACTGGCTTGTTTGAAAATTTATGGGTGTTTTTTTTTCTAACCGTATGATGAATCTATTTTTAACCGCATTCAAATTCTTCTCCTGTAATGTAAAAATTAAGTCCCATTTTTTCTACGATTACATTTATTTCCAAGCTTTTATTTTTCAAAGCTTGCTCAAGGCCCGCTTATGCGGCTAGTCACCAAACGAAACCCCAAGATACATTTTATACAACATGCTGTTTCATCAAAGATTAAGTGGAATTGGAAGAAAACTTTTTGAGAGTAAAAAAAATGTTCTCAAAGAGAATACAATGCATACCTAATTTAAGACGGTTAAAACAAGCATATTTTATTTTAAATTTATATTTTAATGTTAATTTTATACATTACGGAGTAGTCATGGGAAGTGATTTTATGATATATTCACTTTACTTACTTAGATCAAATTTTATATAAGTTTCAATTAAGTGTTTCTGGATATAGACAAAAAATATATGCATTTTTTTAATTTTGTCATTTTACTTTATTTTGCACTGCTAACAGCCATTCAATGATCACTATTAAAATAAACATATTCCAATAAATTTTATTAATACACAAAGTCAGCCAGGAGACATCGTGTACCAAATCCATTTTAAAATGGCCGCTTTTAAAATACATACCTATTTAAGGAGATGTGAGATACACTATTTATTCAAGAGTCCTTATTCCCTATATACAACGAATATACATTATTGTTGAAAGATTATTGGAATATGTAACGCATTTGATATCATCATTCGTATCATCATTTTGCAGTAGTGATTTGTTTTAGATGACACCGTGTGCTTTGAACACTACTTAGCACATCCCTTGTGGAAACGTTATAGTCCGGTCAAATTAGACTAAAAATGTTCGGCGAGATTACATTAATTCGCAACAAGCTGATTTTTGGTACAATTGTTCAAAAGCCTTTTATAAACAAAATCTGAAAGTTCCCCATGATTCCCCTGTGTGGAAAAAAAGATATTCAAATTCAAATGTCAAGAAAATATGTTTTTCGCGATTTACAGCTAAACTGTAAGTTTTATCATAAAAGTACATCGGACTAAAATTGTAGATCATAAAATTATCTATAAAAATGTACTATATTTTTTTTCCTACAAGCCACCGGTTCGGGGATATAGCGATTCAAAAAGTTGTTGTAACAGATGAAATCTTCATGAAATGAATAAATACGCCACGTGTATTCAGCCTTACCGTTGTTACATTATAAACACCTGTTTTCACTATTGCATAGTGCTTCAGACTAAACTCACGGTATTTTATATATTGTAGCAGGTATAAGACCCTGATCCTGGGATGTTGTCTCAAGACCACACATACGTGTAAATGAAGGGACTGGGATTAAAATTACTGGATATTCTTATAGTAATAGCTAATGTGTATTTTATATTTGAACTGCAAGTTACAATGGCAGACAGAAAAATATGTTTTCCTATACTATATATTATTACAACTCAAGGGCGGATCCAGCTTAATTGTTAATTTTGATCATGTTTACTATGATGGCGTCCTAGACGATTGTCGGCCTCGGCGGCTGTTCTCATATAAGTAGATCAGCTGGCTGCGCAAGACATAATAGTGCACAAGCATTTACGCAGACACAGGTTCACTCCCTACTCCCTCACTCTCATAACCGGATGGGATGGCAATCCGACATGATCGAAGAGAGATTAGGCGCAGGACCGACATCCACATCTACCGAAATCGATAACTAACAACTTCTGCTTTGTGAAAGTTTCTAAAACCCACAAATCGATTTCGGCCCGACCCGGGAGTCGAACTCGAGACCTCGTGCACAGCAGTGCCATGTGACAACTAGACCAACGAGGCATTTAAAGTTACGAACCCTCATGAATCCCCCCTGGATCCGCCCTTGTACTGTGCTGTGGCGCACTCATGCATTTCATGACTAGGGTTGCCATCTCTAAAATTTGGAAAACAGGACAAGACGCGTGAAAACCCCGGATTTTAGAGTCCAAAAGCCGGACATGTCAACAAGATCTTTTACGAACGGGCCGTGCAGTGGCGTAGCTAGGTTACCGGGGGCCCCGGGGCAAATAGCAAAATGGGGCCCCTCCAGTGGCGGCGATGCCTAGGTTGGGACCCGGGATAACTTGTTATTTTTCTATTAAGCACCGTCAAAAATGACAAATTGATACTTAAAATTTACTTTTCTGTATTTTTGAAAGACCGAGATGTCGCGTTTGGGTTCTTGATGATCATAAGTAAGATCTAATGAGCTTGAACTTTTTGGAGAAATGCTTAATTAAGTCTTCACCGTCAATTCATAAATGTAAAGGAAAGGGTTAAGTAAGATGCGCGAGCGGAGCGAGCGCGAAATTTTTATGTTGTAAGTAGAGTTGTTTTGGTTTTTGACAAATCCTATAAAAAAATATATATCGCCTCTGAAGGCGCAAGTAAAAAAACGTTTGGGGGAAAAAAGCACTAGCAGTAACAGAATTCGCGATTTTTTTGTTTTTTGGACGGGTGATGGACAAGCGAGTGCAATTTTATTATATGCTTGAACAAAAAAACAGCAGGAAAGAAAAAGGACAAGATGCGTGAGCGGAGCGAACGCCACCTTTTTTGTTATTTTGAGAAATCTTTTATAGTCACGATAGTTTTTGGAACACGATAGTATTTCTCAATCCTTCTGACTGTCTGAACATCGTTAAAAATTTTAATTCAAAACACCATTAGATGTGAACAAGTTGAATACTGATTATTTAGAAGATTTTTCAACCAGATAATTACAGTTTTGGGACCGTGCTTGCTAGGTTGATAAGTAAGACATGGTAATTTCTAGGGTTCCGTACCCAAACCGTAAAACGAGACCCTATTACAAAGACTTCCCTATTCGCCTGTCACAGACAGTTAAACAGTTGAATTGTTTACAGATGATGTATTTTTGTTGCCGCTATAACAACAATTATTGAAAACTAGAATAAAATAAGTATTTTAGGCTATGTTCCCATAAAACAAACGTGACTTTAACTGTTTTATAGCTAATAGTATGCAACCTTCCATGTGCAAGTCCGAGTTGGCCAGACGTTGATATTTAGAATATGCGCGAGCGAAGCGAGCGCGAAATTTTCTGTCTTTATTTATTGTAAAAATGAGCATAGTGCGTGTCTCGCGGGCGGGCGACCCAATTTCTTTTATTTTTTAAAACCCGGTCTACAAATGAAACCTTCCCCGGACGCTCCCCGGACGCCCTCTAAACGAGGACAAATCCGGGAAAACCCGGACGGATGGCAACCCTATTCATGACGATTATATCTGTTACAACTTTTTGAATCGCTATATCTCCGAAACGGTGGCTTATAGGAAAAAAAAATACGTACATTTTTATAGATAATTTCATGATCTACAGTTTTAGTCTGATGTACTTTTCTGATAAAACTTACCGTTTAGCTGTAAATCGCGAAAAACATATTTTCTTGACATTTGAACTTGAATAACTTTTTTTCCACACAGGGGAATCATGGGGAACTTTCAGATTTTGTTTATAATGGGCTTTTGAACAATTGTACCAAAAATCAGCTTGTTGCGAATTAATGTAGACTGAATGTCTAATTTGACCGGACTATTAGAAGGTTTGTAAATTTTTTATATTGCACGTTGTATAATGTACATTGCACATATCATAGCACGAACACTGTTATATTTTACTGGCTTCTGCCAGCGGTTTAACCCGCGTCCCGTGGTAACTACTCAGCGCACCCATATTTCCGCTGAAATTAATTAAATTAATAAAATTATTTAGACATAATTTAATTTTATTTTTAAAGGTAAGTTTATTTCTATTATGTAGTTCTAGTAGTTAGCGTAGTTTTTGTTTATGATTGATTGGCTTTTAGCCTTAGATGCAAGCACGATGCTTTTGCATGTATAATGCCTGCTGCATGATGGAAGCACACTGGTTTGTTTTTTGATAATATATGATTTTATTTAATGCCTATTTTGGTGGGTCTAATCTGATTGTTTAAAGTCTTTTGTTAACATATTTTGTTACTGATCATAATTGAATTGGTTAAAATTAATTATTTAATTTGGGATTACTCTATGATCGTCTTAGTAATATCTATTTGATTATTATAAATTGGATAAAGGCAAAAAAATATAATGTGATTTTGTTGCATTTTTCAGTGTAAACTCTTGCAATCGAACGGCGTTCAAGATTAATTTAATGTACTTATTTATTTAAGTAGGCAATTTATTTTTTAAGTTATTTTTTATAAAAAAAGGTTTAAACAAAAACGATTCAAATGTTTGTTTATTGTGAATTTAGTGCTGTTGTTTGTTACATTCCTAGTTTATGAATATTGTTTAGTTAAGTCATGAATTTGAGATCCATATACCTTCTTTTTTTTATCGCTGGGAAAAAATGACAGTTGCGCATCCCCTTCCCGTCAGGGGACGGGAGAGGGGTATTTGGGACTCCCCGGTATAGTCGTTCCTCGTATACCCACTAAAAATAGCAGCGGCACTCCGACCTCGCCTGAGTGGGGAGGGCCTGGGAGTCCATCCAGCGTCTAGATCCATATACCTACTTTTGTGAAACACTCCGTGTTTGTAGATATATTTATATTTTTTGTATTTTACCATTATCGGTTAAGTACTAAGGACAAAGGAATTATGAGAACCTAAAATGACGATTCGGAGCATAAAAATTAGTATTAAAAAAAAACAATAATTTATTATAATATTTAATTTATTTATTAAAATTATAACTAGTTGGTTGTTGACTTAGGAAGTGAGGTATAACAATAATAATGTTTTTTAAATGAAATTAGAAAGAAAAATATGAGACAATTTGCTTATTTAAACTTTACCAAATCTTGACCGATCGAAAATAAATTAAATGTTGCGTAGTGGCAACTTTTAAACTGATTCAAACTTTCTGAATAATCACGATATTTTAAAGAATAAGATATCGCTACGGCCACTAATGACATTGTTTTGTACAGAGGTCTATAAAAATAAAATTTTATTGAGCAATAAGTTCTTGAGACAATGAGTTCAGAACCTTGAGACCTATTGGGAACAGCCATGGAGCACTGAAATAAATGCTCATAATATACTGGCCTTATATATTATATGTTATTTCATAGAGTAGCCAATAATCAAAATTATTTATTGTAGTTTTTAATATAAAACGTAGATATAAATTAAAAATTGTATTGAACTTGATCGAGTAACTATTTAAAAAATCGAAAATATGCACATCTACTGATTACTTTGATATTATTTTTAGTAGTTGTATATCAACTCTTTTTATAACATATTTTGCACCTTCTTATCACGAAAAAAACGATATTTTTATGACACTTTTCTATGGTTTTTACAGAGTTAAGAGAAAATGTTTTATTTATTTTAAAATTAAGACCAAAATACCAGTTACCGAAAACATCAAACTATTTGTATTTCTCACTTAAATTGTGATGGATAAATGTATAAATATAAAATGTATGTACAGACGACAGCACATCAAATTAACAGAATCAGTCAAATTTCTGCAATAGATTCTCAACCTTACCACAATAGTGGAAGGTTAATATGCGATTGTTAAAATTTGAAAAATTCGGGTAAGTTGAGCTGTTGTCGTCTACACATGTTTAATTATGTAAAATGTATGCATAACAGCTGCAAGAGTGTATGACGCAACTTGTCTTCCAAATTCGGTGAACCGAAGTGTATTGTATGCTATAATTATAATATGTACGAGTATATTATTTATAGCTGTTGCATTTTAGATATATGTATGTATAGATTTAGTTTTAGCTTTGCTAATAAAAATAGCGCTGTCTGAAAATAAACATGATGAGTCCGGAGGACTCACTATGACACAATTAGAACAGAACTACCAGCACTGGCAAATTGATTCACCCATAAGAAAAAAGATGTTTTTATTTATAAATGCAGGATTATTTATAATTGTTTCAAACGTTGGTATCACTGGGTGAATCAACGCGAACGCGATCTGAACTGAATTGACGGTTTTATGCTGTGCCGTATCACGTCAAGTAGCCACTTCAGAATAAATTGACTGTTCATCGCGCCGCTTCGCGTTCACATACACATAGCTCACATAGGACACACCATTATTATTTATATATATGTATGTTCTTTTTGCTATTACAGAAATATAATGTAATGGCTGCTTGGTATATGTAAATCCTACGTCGATGATAACTAGATAATCCAACGTTTTTGAGATAACCCTCTGAATGTTATGTAATCTACCTAAATAATGATTATTTTAATAAATCGATTTATTAAAATAATAGGCTGTGTAATAAAAGTTTCTATAGATGAACTAACCAAGCCAATGAAATAGTTTACTTGTCTTAATTCCGTTCAATGGCTGTAAAATTGTTACAAATGTGAAGGAATGTGTGTAAAGGAAAATAAATGAAATGCGATATGGTAAATTTTGTTTTTATTTAAGCACACAGTACAGGAGACACCTACATAAATAAGTAATTACTTAAAATACGAACAATGAACACTTAAAACAAAGAATAATTTAAGCTGATATAAATCCACCTTTAGGCCTTGTTAGATCTTCCAATTGTCGGTGCAAGTAAGCATTCTGAAAGGTGAAAAAAACATATAAAAAAATATCCCGATTAAAAAATGTACCACAGTCAAAAATACCCGCATCCCATGGGAATTATTTTGCGCACCCGGGTAAAAAAAAAATCGGTCCAGTAGTTTCTGAAACTAGCGCATTCAAACATCCGCTTTCTAATATTTGTATAGAGTATACCTCTCTCAGAAGCTCATCTTCCCTCTCGGCAGCAATCTTCAGCATTTCCTTGGATCGCTCCAGCAGCAAATCTTTATCGTGAATCGTTCTCTTCAGGTTTGCCACTTCTATACGATGAGACTCCAATTGAGTACGACCCTGAAAGTTACATAGATGGGTGGTTCTAAAGAAAGTAGCTTTAGTTTCGTTACAGTTTGCGATGAAAAGAAAAGAGACTATGCAGATACGAAGAGACCTAAACCTTTAAAATAGAACAAGAAAGCAAAAAAGCAAAATCGAACAGAAATCATAATACATAATTAAGGTGGATTCATAAAACCGATGTACTTTTTTATTACTATTTTTGGCACTTACTGATACACCATAAAATACTTTTGTTCGTTCAATTTATTATCAAAAACCTATAGTAAACTTGCAAACCAACCTTCTCGGTATAACTGCTGCGACTGCTGCTAGGTCGCGAGTCGATCTTCTTGTGAAGCCCTCCCGACTTCTGTTCCGCTTGCAACTTGTTGATGACGCCTGAAACAAGTCGTGACGAACGTACTGGGTGCAGCTAACAAACATCTTCTAGGTGAATAAGTGTTCCTAAGTGATCCTTAACAATATAAATGAATTTGAGCAAGATCTTCAGAGGTCTATTACTATCTGGAGATTTTCAAAAGACCAAATTGCACATGCAAGTCAACAGTTCATTAATTGGATAACTGTGTGAATTATGACAATTTTTTACCACATTGGGACTCCTCACGTTATGATTGTAGCAGTAGGTATAATATGCCTGTTTTCATCAGTAGCCCCTTTATGTGTGTCCTAAATCAAAATAAGTGATGTAAAACTTGTGTTAGGTGTCCCTTATTTTGGATTAGGAGACACTAAGTTTTAGGGGCTGTCGGAGAAAACGGGCATTAGACACGTTCTGACTAAAACCTAATATATTCATGCCCTAAATTAGGAATAAGATAGATATTTCTTATTCGCGTGTCTAATACATGAAATCATGCATTTGGTAACAGAATTGTGTGTTGTGCAGGAATCAATCGAGTCATGCATGCGTACCTCTCAAAGTAAGGACGGTTTGTTCAAGATCGTTGACTCTGTGCTGTTGTGCTGTGATCGGTAATGTCTCCATGGAGTTGATCTTCTGAGTCAACTGGACGTTCTCTTCCTTCAACATCTCGCAATAACTGATATTCAGACAAACAAACAATTTAATAAAATATGGTAGGAGAGAATTCAGAGAATATTTAGAGCAACAGATCTCGTCTCAAATGTGTGTTCCAAAGTTCTCCTTAGAAAATTCTCTTCTAAATTACAGTTGAGGTAACATGTCTTTCTTTTCATCCATCATTCATTTATTTATTTTCTATTTATTTTAATTCTATCTAGCCATGCTCTTTCAGTTTATATTCGATCTAGTGACCTTGTTTCTCTTTGTCTACCATTACAGCTACTCACGATCAAAATTAGAACTCAGAACACAAGAACTCAATGGTTGAAAAAGAAACATACCTTTTCCAGTAATTAAGCTCTGGTTGTGCGTCTCCAGCGGATTTGATGGGGGTCCGAATCTGCGCCTCCAATAGAGTAGACTCCAATTTTAACACTTGTCCTTTCAGTGAAGTTATCTCAGCCAGAGAACGTTCGTACTCCGCTACTAGGAGCTCGTTACCCTGGAATACCAAGTGGAACTTGAACAACTCGATGAATAAACAGTATTTACAGCGTGAGTAGTGAATATTATAGTGTTACAGCGATTGGAATAAGATTTGAAAAATAAAAACTCTGTTAAGGACAGAGCCAATTTAGATATTGACCTTCGGTAAAACATTAACTTTACTATAATAATATTTAAACTCATTCTTCTACTTAGTCTTTTTAATTGCTGATCCAAATTCATTAATAAAGCGACGTGATTGTAAAAATGTCTTATAGAGCTTTAACATCTAAGTTACCTTCTCAGCAATTTCCAAGGCGGCAATTCTCCTCTGCTGCGCTTGTACTCGGTCCAACAGCGCTTGTGTGGACACCGGCAGCGCGTCGGCATGTGAGCTGTACTCCTTCACACTGCCGTCTGGCTTCTCTTGAGTCTCCACTTCTTGCTTCTCAATGGCTATTAGTTGGCTGTCATCTGTTGGTGCAGTAGATAAGATATTTGATAGATAAAGAGGTCTTTCTAAAATATATTTACTGGACCTTTTTCGCTGCGGGTGGAGCGAAAATCAATTTAGGTTGTTATTAAACCTATCTAAACCTTCAATCTTTTTATCGACGTCGTTGTCCTATGGTGGATTATGGTTGACCGATTCATGGCAGCCAACTCATTCTACCATTACTCCGCAGCTCTAACTTACGGTATCTATGTAAGATTTTACCTGAAAATTGTACCTACTGCCTAATCTATTTTTTACCAAACTTCGTCATTTCGAATGCAGAATCTAGTGTTGTTCTATATAATGTTGTTGTATCAGACTTACGTTTAGATTCATTAAGTCTGGCGAGCAGCGTTCGCTTCTCCTTCTCTAAGCGAGCTACCGCTGACTTGGCGAGGCTCAGACCGGCTTCTAGTTTAGTGACGTCTTGGCATTTATCTTCGTAGCGTGACTGCCAACGATCTGCCGCCTGTTGGGCTCTGAGGATCAAGGCAGTTTATCAAATATCCATATGTTTAACATCAACCTACGTAATGGAATACTAAAACATTTTTCTTGCCTGTCGCAATGAAAATCGAGGCAAGTTCTAGATTTGTGATATTTCTTTCGCTACGACGAGATTGAAACCGCGAGGTAGCAGAATTCTAAGGAATCTTCTTGCTCAAAATGAACAATTGAAAATAATAATAATCACGCGCATTTTACAATAACTTGGAGATGGGCAGGAGCATCTACGAAGCTAAAAAATATCCCATGCTGCCCTTAAACAGGCATGCTCAGCGCGGTGAGCATGAGCAAATCCCCCCAGCTCGGGGAGGTTTGACCACCACTATGACCAATATCGAAACTGATTTAACAGTAAATATGGATTTGCTACGTACCTCTTCCACTTGTCCCAGAGCGCGACGCTAGAGTGATGTTCTCTGCGCGCGCTCGTCAGCTGAGCCTGGAGCGACGCGATCTTATTGTGCAACGCTGCTGTTTCAGCCGTCGTCACTTTGTTGCCGGTCGT
>NWSH02000006.1:8919061-8933412 GCA_002382865.2 Heliothis virescens | reverse complement strand
CGACGCGCTGCCGGTGTCCACACAAGCGCTGTTGGACCGAGTACAAGCGCAGCAGAGGAGAATAGCCGCCTTGGAAATTGCTGAGAAGGTAACTTAGATGTTAAAGCTCTATAAGATTTTTTTGCAATCACGTCGCTTTATTAATGAATTTGGATCAGCAATTAAAAAGACGTAGAAGAATGAGTTATAATATCATTATAGTAAAGTTAATGTTTTACCGAAGGTCAATACCTAAATTGGCGCTGTACTTAACAGAGTTTTTATTTTTCAAATCTTATTCCAATCGCTGTTACACTATAATATTCACTACTCACGCTGTTATTCATCGAGTTGGTGAAGTTCCACTTGGTATTCTAGGGTAACGAGCTCCTAGTGGCGGAGTACGAACGTTCTCTGGCAGAGATCACTTCGCTGAAAGGACAAGTGTTAAAATTGGAGTCTACTCTATTGGAGGCGCAAATCCGGACCCCCATCAAATCCGCTGGAGACGCACAACCAGAGCTTAATTACTGGAAAAGGTATGTTTCTTTTTCAACCATTGAGTTCTTATGTTCTGAGTTCTGATTTTGATCGTGAGTAGCTGTAATGGTAGACAAAGAGAAACAAGGTCCCTAGATGGAATATAAACTGAAAGAGCATGGTTAGAGAGAATTAAAATAAATAGAAAATAAATAAATGAATGATGGATGAAAGGAAAGACATGTTACCTCAACTGTAATTTAGAAGAGAATTTTATTTTTATATTTAGAAGGAGAACTATGGAACTCACATTTAAGACGAGATCTGACGCTCAAAATATTCTATAAATTCTCTCCTAACATATTTTAGTAAATTGTTTGTTTGTCTGAATATCAGTTATTGCGAGATGTTGAAGGAAGAGAACGTCCAGTTGACTCAGAAGATCAACTCCATGGAGACATTACCGATCACAGCACAACAGCACAGAGTCAACGATCTTGAACAAACCGTCCTTACTTTGAGAGGTACGCATGCATGACTCGACTGATTCCTGCACAACACACAATTTTATTACCAAATGCATGATTTGATGTATTAGACACGCGAATAAGAAATATCTACCTTATTCGTAATTTAGGGCATGAATATATTAGGTTTTATTCAGAACGTGTCTAATGCCCGTTTTCTCCGACAGCCCCTAAAACTTTGTGTCTCCTAATCCAAAATAAGGGACACAAGCTTTACATCACTTATTTTGATTTAGGACACACATAAAAGGGCTACTAGTGAAAACAGGCATATTATACCTACTGCTCCAATCACATCATGAGCAGTCCCAATCTGGTAAAAAATTTACATAATTCACACAGTTTTCCAATGAATGAACTGTTGACTTGCATGTGCAATTTGGTCTTTAGAAACTCTCCAGATGTTTACAAATCTCTGAAGATCTTACTCAAGTTCATTTATATTGTTAAGGATCACTTAGGAACACTTATTCACCTAGAAGATGTTTGTTAGCTGCACCCAGTACGTTCGCCACGACTTGTTTCAGGCGTCATCAACAAGTTGCAAGCGGAACAGAAGTCGGGAGGGCTTCACAAGAAGATCGACTCGCGACCTAGCAGCAGTCGTAGCAGTTATACCGAGAAGGTTGGTTTGCAAGTTTACTATAGGTTTTGGATAATGAATTGAACGAACAAAAGTATTTTATGGCGTATCAGTAAGTGCCATTTTTTTAAAGCACATCGATTTTATGAATCCTCCTTAATTATGTATTATGATTTCTGTTCCCAATTTTATTTAGGGTCGGTGGTTTTCAGCTCCCATTTCTCTCTGTCAGTCTTCTCATTCATGTCTCATCGTACTATCTTTTACTTGGCCTACCTAACCTTCTCTCATTTTTCCCCCTTTACTATTTTTGCACATTTCCTTATTTAATGCACTGGACACGATTTTGCTTTTTTGCTCTATTTTAAAGGTTTAGGTCTCTTTGTATCTGCATAGTCTCTTTTCTTTGCATCACAAACTGTAATCAAATTAAAGCTAGTTTCATTAACGCCATACCTTTGGCTATGTAACTTTCAGGGTCGTACTCAATTGGAGTCTCATCGTATAGAAGTGGCAAACCTGAAGAGAACGATTCACGATAAAGATTTGCTGCTGGAGCGATCCAAGGAAATGCTGAAGATTGCTGCCGAGAGGGAAGATGAGCTTCTGAGAGAGGTATACTCTATACAAATATTAGAAAAGTGAAGAGTTCGTTTGAATGCGTTAATCTCAGAAACTACTGGACCGATTTGAAAAATTATTTCTCGCTCAGTTATCGAGGAAAGCTATACATTTTTTTTACCCGGGTGCGCAAAGTAATTCCCATGGGATGCGGGTATTTTTGACCGTGGTACATTTTTTAATCGCGATATTTTTTTATATATTTTTTTTTACCTTTCAGAATGCTTACTTGCACCGACAATTGGAAGATCTAACGAGGCCTAAAGGTGGATTTATATCAGCTTAAATTATTCTTTGTTCTAAGTGTTCATTGTTCGTATTTTAAGTAATTACTTATTTATGTAGGTGTTTCCTGTACTGTGTGCTTAAATAAAAACAAAATTTACAATATCGCATTTCATTTATTTTCCTTTACACACATTCTTTCACATTTGTAACAACTTTACAGCCATTGAACGGAATTAAGACAAGTAAACTATTTTATTGGCTTGGTTAGTTCATCTATAGAAACTTTTATTACACAGCCTATTATTTTGATAAATCGATTTATTAAAATAATCATTATTTAGATTAAATAACATTCAGAGGGCTATCTCAAAAACGTTGGATTATCTAGTTATCATCGACGTAGGATTTACATATACCAAGCAGTCATTACATTATAAAGGGTGTCCGGTGGCAGAATTAGGATTTATATTTTGAACTGTCTTCGAACCTTTGAGCGGAGAAGCTTTTGGCGGGTCTTGTTCGATTCGTCATTCGTGCGGATTCTTTAAACACGATGTCGCAGTGGACAGTTGAACAATGTGCGTTTGCAGTCGGAGAGTATTTCGAAGCAAAAAAAATTTGTCGAAGATTTTGTTTGCGGTACAATATCAGACAAAAAGCAAAAATTTAATTCGATTGTGGGTGCGGAGGTTCATAACAAAAAGCTCAGCACCAAATTACCCTCGGTCGGAACCCAGCCAAACGTCTAGGACTGATGAAAAGACCGAACTTTTCGCAAACGGTTTCCGCGATAATCTGCGACAGTCCGTGCCTTAGAGAGCGGCTGCGTTAGGGCTCCCAAAAACGAGTGTGCACGAAATATTGAAAAAGGACCTTAAACTTCACCCCTTTAAATTTAAAATTGTGCATGCACTTAAGTCAAATGAATACAATTTGCGCAAAAGTTTCTGCGAGACAATATTGCAGCCATTTCGTACAGTTAACACAATCTCGCGGAGTGATGAATCCCATTTTCAATTAAATGGAAGTGTAAATAAACAAAACTGCCATTATTGGTCACCTAGAGAGCAGAACCCACAATTAAAACGTCAACATCCATTTCATAATCCAAAAGTGACGGTTTGGTGTGCCTTGTTAAGCAGAGTAGTAATCTGACCCTATGTTTTGAAAATTCTCAAGAACATGTCATTACTGTGACCGGCGTTTTTTATTGGCGTATGCTTAACGATTTTTTTGTGCCAATGTTAAAAGAACATCTTGCCCACAGTTCACAGCCATGGTTTCAGCAAGATGGCGCTACGCCTCACACTGCTAGAGAGACCGTTGCGCTTCGCTAACAAATTAATACGCCGTTTCGCTGACATCCCCCGGCTACCCAGGTGGCCAGATTACACTTATGGACTTTTTTCTATGGGGATACCTCAAAAGTAAATTTTGTGAAACCGCCTCACCGACCATCTCAGCATTAAAAGAAAATATCGTTCGCGAGGTTAATGGCATCCCAGGGGCCCTTCTTCAGCGAGTGGCGCCAAAACTGAAGCCAGATTCCAAGAGTGTGTCCGGCGTGACGATCAACATTTAGACGAAATTATTTTTAAAAAACAAAATCCGCANTTTGTGAAACCGCCTCACCGACCATCTCAGCATTAAAAGAAAATATCGTTCGCGAGGTTAATGGCATCCCAGTGGCCCTTCTTCAGCGAGTGGCGCGAAAACTGAAGCCAGATTCCAAGAGTGTGTCCGGCGTGACGGTCAACATTAAGACGAAATTATTTTTAAGAAACAAAATCCGCACTTATCTTCTTTATTGTAGTGATTGAAATAAAGAAAAATATTTTTTAGTTTTTTTATTATTGAATTTTGAAATCCTAATTTTGCCACCGGACACCCTGTATTTCAGTAGTGCGTCCTATGTGAGCTATGTGAATGTGAACGCGAAGCGGCGCGATGAACAATCAATTTATTCTGAAGTGGCATACTTGACGTGATACGGCACAGCATAAAACCGTCAATCCAGTTCAGATCGCGTTCGCGTTGATTCACCCAGTGATACCAACGTTTGAAACAATTTTTACACAATCCTGAATTTCTAAATAAAATCATCTTTTTTCTTATGGGTGAATCAATTTGCCAGTGCTGGTAGTACTGTTCTAATTGTGTCATGGTGAGTCCTCCGGACTCATCATGTTTATTTTCAGACAGCGCTGTTTTTAGTAGCAAAGCTAAAACTAAATCTATACATACATATATCTAAAATGCAACAGCTATAAATAATATACTCGTACATATTATATATTATCGCATACAATACACTTCGGTTCACCGAATTTGGAAGACAAGTTGCGCCATACACTTGCAGCTGTTATGCACACATTTTACATAATTAAACATGTGTAGACGACAACAGCTCAGCCAACCCGAATTTTTCAAATATTACCAATCGCATATTAACCTTCCACTATTGTGATAGGGTTAATATTCGATTGGTAAAATTTGACAGATTCGTGTACGTTGACCTGCTGTCGTCTGTAGTACATACATTTTATATTTATACATTTATCCATCACAATTTAAGTGAAAAATACAAATAGTTTTTTGTTTTCGGTAACTGGTATTTTGGTCTTAATTTTAAAATAAATAAAACATTTTCTCTTAACTCTGTAAAAACTATAGAAAAGTGTCATAAAAATATTGTTTTTTTTTCGTGATAAGAAGGTGCAAAAAATTTTATAAAAAGAGTTGATATACAACTATTAAAAAATATTATCAAAGTAATCAGTAGATGTGCATATTTTCGATTTTTTAAATAAGTAGTTACTCGATCAAGTTCAATACAATTTTTAATTTATATCTACGTTTTATATTAAAAACTACAATAAATATTTTTGATTATATAAAGGCTACACTACGAAATAACATTTAAGGCCAGTATATGATGAACATTTATTTATTTCAGTGCTCCATGGCTGTTCCCAATAGGTCTCAAGGTCCTGAACTCATTGTCTCAAGAACTTATTGCTCAATAAAATTTTATTTTTATAGACCTTGGCTAATTATAAAATTAGCCTGTACGAAACAATGTCATTAGTGGCCGTAGCGATATCTTTTTCTTTAAAACATCGTCATTATTCAGAAAGTTTGAATCAGTTTAAAAGTTGCCACTACGCAACATTTAATTTATTTTCGATTGGTCAAGATTCGATAAAGTTTAAGTAAGCAAATTGTTTCACATTTTTCTTTCTAATTTCATTTGAAAACACGTTATTATTGTTTTACCTCACTTCCTAAGTCAACAACGAACTATTTATATTATTAATAAATTAATTAAATATTATAATAAATTATTGATTTTTTTAATACTAATTTTGATGCTCCGAATCGTCATTTTAGGTTCTCATAATTCCTTTGTCCTTAGTACTTAACCGATAATGGTAAAATACAGAAAATATAAATATATCTACAAACACAGAGTGTTTTACAAAAGTAGGTAGGTATATGGATCTAGACGCTGGATGGACTCCCAGGCCCTCCCCACTCAGGCGAGGTCGGAGTGCTGCTGCTATTTTTAGTGGGTATACCGGGAACGACTGTACCGGGGAGTCCCACATACCCCTCTCCCGACCCCCGACGGGAAGGGGATGCGCAATTGTATTTTTTTCCCAGCGACAAAAAAAAGAAGGTATTATGGATCTCAAATTCATGACTTAACTAAACAATATTCATAAACTAGGAATGTAACAAACAACAGCACTAAATTCACAATAAACAAACATTTAAATCGTTTTGTTTAAACTTTTTTTTATAAAAAATAACTTAAAAAATAAATTGTCTACTTAAATAAATAAGTACATTAAATTAATCTTGAACGCCGTTCGATTGCAAGAGTTTACACTGAAAAATGCAACAAAATCACATTATAATTTTTTGCCTTTAACCAATTTAACGTAATAAAATCAAGATATTATTAAGAAGATCATAGAGAAATCCCAAAGAAATTCATTAATTTTAACCAATTCAATTATGATTAGTCATCAGTAACAAAATATGTTAACAAAAGACTTTAAACAATCAGATTAGACCCACCAAAATAGGCATTAAATAAAATCATATATTATCAAAAAACAAACCAGTGTGCTTCCATCATGCAGCAGGCATTATACATGCAAAAGCATCGTGCTTGCATCTAAGGCTAAAAGCAAATCAATCATAACTAAAAGCTACAGTAAACTACAGAGTAAACTACAGAAACTACGGTAAACTACTAAAACTACATAATGGAAATAAGCTTACCTTTAGAAATAAACTTAAATTATGTTTAAAATTATATTATTTTTTATTAATTTCAGCGGAAATATTATTCACTTATTTATTACCAAGTATTTGAAGCCAATATAGAGATATAGACGATACCGGACCGTACTTGTGTATGTATATGACTACGCACATAGTCTTTGTATGACTCGAGCTTAAGGCCCGTTTACACATTGCGATTTAATTGCCCGTTGCTTGCCATTTTATTGGAGCAAGATGCTACTTGCACTGTGTAAACGTAATCGCGCAATAGATAAATGGTCGCCTGTCAAATATTAATAAAATGGCAAGCAACGGGCAATGAAATCGCGCACAAAGACAACGTGTATGTACATTTACACACACAACAATGGCTTGACTGTTTTCGTGACATAAAATATAACAGTGTTCGTGCTATGATATGTGCAATGTGCATTATACAACGTGCAATATAAAAAAAATACAAACCTTCTAACGTTTCCACAAGGGATGTGCTAAGTAGTGTTCAAAGCACATGGTGTCATCTAAAACAAATCACTACTGCAAAATGATGATGCGAATGATGGTATAAAATGTGTTACATATTCCAATAATCTTTCAACAATAATTTATATTCGTTGTATATAGGGAATAAGGACTCTTGAATAAATAGTGTATCTCACATCTTAAATATATATTTTAAAATGGATTTGGTACACGATGTCTCCTGGCTGACTTTGTGTACCTACGTGAATTTATAAAGTTTATTGGAATATGTTTATTTTAATACAGTGATCATTGAATGGCTGTTAGCAGTGCAAAATAAAGTAAAATGACAAAATTTAAAAAGATGCATATATTTTTTTTCTATATCCAGAAACGCTTATTTGAAACTTATATAAAATGTTATCTAAGTAAAGTGGATATATCATAAAATCACTTCCCATGACTACTCCGTTATGTATAAAATTAACATTAAAATATAAAAATAAAATATGCTTGTTTTAACCGTTTTAAATTAGGTATGCATTGTATTCTCTCTGAGAACATTTTTTTTGCTCTCAAAAAGTTTCCTTCCAATTCCACTTAATCTTTGATGAAACAGCATGTTGTATAAAATGTATCTAGGGGTTTCGTTTGGTGAGTAGCCGCATGTAAGCGGGTCTTGAGCAAGCTTTGAAAAATAAAAGCTTGGAAATAAATCTAATCGTAAAAAAAAAGTAACTTACTTGTAATTTTTACATTACAGGAGAAGAATTTGAATGCGGTTAAAAATAGTTTCATCATACCGTTAGAAAAAAAAACGCCCTTAAATTTTCAAACAAGCCAGTATCTACTTTTCTAACTACAAGCAAACATGCAATTTTCTATCAAATAAAAAACAACACTTTTGTAAAAATCCAAAATATAATTTTCTATCTACAAGCGTCCATGCATTTTCAAAACAGGCATCATGCACTACACTACTCTTTGGTTACCTGCACAGCAGGTTTCTCTTCATGCCTCGCTCTTAGCCGACTTGCTAGAGGGGGGGTGAAGAGTTCAGGGTCTGGGTGCGACCGACCCTGCCGCTCCCAAGGCTGCTGCTGTCTCCACAGCAACGATATCGCGGTACCCACTACTATCACCCAGATGAAACCGATCTGAAATATTTTAAGGAAACTTTAAGACATAGAAACTGACAAACCTGCCAAGTGCGAGGGTTCCGTACAAAAATTCACGAGATTTTTTGTACGGAACCCTTCGTGTGCGAGTTCAACATCTAAAAAGAAATCTTTATAGTTTTAAGTATTTTTGTTGCTAAAGCGGCTTTCGGTCTCTAACTACATTTAGGTAGTATAGTTCACGAGACAGACAGACGAAATGTCGGACGGTTAGCGAACTCTTAATAATAGAGTCCCGTTTCACTGAAAAAATACATTTTTTTCCATAATTCGCGAAATATTTGAGACTATTGACATAAGTCTTATCTGATAATTATGAACGAAGCTTTAGGTGTCGCCGAAATCTTTGCTTATGAAAACATGTCTGTAAATAATAACACATGGCGAAACAGACCATTTTGTATCTGACGATGCAGAATTGTCAATGCGATTGTGCTAGTGGGCAAAATGCTAGTAATGATTGCTGATATCAAGATCATTTTATAACTATGACACAAATAGAGGTCATGCGGGATTTCCACGTCTCGTAGTAACGATTTAAAGGTATGAATGTAAGTTAAATAACTTAAGAGATTACGGTTGCTGGAATTCTGTAACCAGTCAACCACAAATCCATTGTTTGAGATAAGAGATCGAATTTAGACATTAACTCCATATAAATGATGTCAAAAAGTCAATTGCAAAACTACAGAGGTAGGTCATAGGAATCGGCCATTATTAAACTAAATCCCGATTGTAGTCACGAGTTCTTATTTAATCTTTACAATGTCATAACATCGATGACATTTTTTACATGTTATCATTTATTACGTTACGCGCAACAAAGTTACGAATATATAAGCCAAACAATTGTAATATAACTTTATTGCATCTGCATGTTATAAACGGAAATAAAATTTTAAACTAGTCCGATTAAGATTTTAAAAGTGCACTGATAATGATAAATTCTTTTTATACTTTTCTTTGAAGGCGCGTAAGTCGTAGCTTACTGCATTTACCTATTGATGCAAGCACATTTCAAAAGTTAGAAATAATTGGTGTACAAACGCCACTATAACCTACCTCAATCTATCAAATTTCTTCAATAGATTTTCAACCTCATCAAAATAGCAGAAGGTTAATGTTCGATTGGTAAAATTTCACAGATTTGAACAGGTTAACCTGCTTTTCCTCATTAGACACCTATATCGTTCGACATTTCGCATAAATGCATTTTATATAATAATTTAGTTACCAAGTCGCAGCTTTGATAAAATATCCTATTAAAATCTTCCGAACGGTTCACAGATAAAACGTCACTATTATCAGAAAGGTCATCCCACTTGTTATTACAAACTTTATGACGTAAAAAGTATAGTATGAAATACGGATATAAGTATGTACATACTACATTATCATTATCACCCATTCTTAAAATGAAATAAAACGGGCAACTATGGTTCAGACAGCATGACAACATACCCGAATTTGTCAAATTTTAACAATCGACCATCACCTTCTACTATTGTGATAAGATTGAAAATCTATTGAAGTTTAATAGATTGAGGTCGGTTGATGTGCTGACGTCTGTCCATTCATAACGTATTGCATTCATAATCTATATTTCATTGACTTGCACCTCGATTCGAAAACACATAAGTAAAACTATAATTAATAATCGCTAACTAAATACTACAACCGGCATTTTAATACAATCTCCCGAAGTGAGGGAGTGTCAGACCTGTACTGACTAAAATCCACCATGTTCCTTCTTCACCCCTTTGTGTACCAGGATCACGGTAACTCTGTCGAACAACCCGCAGCCCCGGAAACCCACAGTCCCAGTAAATCCCTATCTCTATGTTTTTAGTGAAAGTTCCTCCTATGTTCATCAACCACATGATTGAAGACGACTTTAACTTCACTTAGATGCTCTTAACTCCGGAAATAACTATTAACATAAACGTTATTGATAACATCAGATACCTTATCAGTTACACAATAATCATGCATCTACAGTGACCTTTTGACATTTGTGACCGTGAGCTCATTCATATACAAGCATACATTACTGATAGTGATTTACATATTATTTAGTAACGAAATTGAATCATGTTTTGTGTGATGTAATCCTTCGAGACTGAAGTAGGGACGTATTTACTTAATTATATGATACGAATGCAAGTAGCCGTTAATCTCACCCGTCATGGTACACACGGCAACACATCAACAAACTATAATATAATCTGTCAAATTTCTTCAATAGATTTTTAACCCTAATTGCTATTGTGTAGGGTTAATATTCGATTGGTAAAATCTGACAGATTCGGTTAAATTGACCTGCTATCGTCTGTTAGATACAGACGCGGTTCAATTTTCATTATAGTGACTTCTATCTATAGCTCTAAGTATTAGATATGCATGTCAACTAAAGAGCATATTTCCTCAACATAATTTTAATTGACTTCATTAGATTAACTTAATTGTATCGTTCATAAAACGCCACTATCAATTAACTTGTCGTTAGAAATCTCGAAAGGTATTGATTGATAAATTATACCTCTATATTGAAGCACTTCTCTTCATACAAATCTTGGGATGAAGGGTTTATTGTATTATTACAAATATACCGAAATGATCCTTAAGCGATAGTTTAACCAAGAAAATCATCTAAATGGTGATGGTGTGGCCTAAGTTTCAATCATTGAATATCAGGCCTGAATTTCTCTAGGCCATCACCAAACGTCTGTTTTTCAAACACAAATACATACTTTGAAACTTGATCGTAACAATTCAAGCAGTTGTTTTAAGAAAATTATTTGAATTTAATAAAATTATTCCAGAATAGCTAACTCACCGGACTAGTCCACATATAAGACACTCTATAGAGGTAGAAATAATCACTGGGGTTGGTCGCAGCTACCGCCGCTTGCGTCACGTTGAAACCACAACCCTCCACACTCAGAGGTAGCTTGGTCACAGGAGGTCGCGGGCCTCCAAAACTTATCCAGAGAGTCATCGCCATACCACTTAGTAAGGCCATTGATACTGCCTGGAAGAAGAAAATGTATGCTTTATTTCTAAAAAGATCTAAAAAGGACAGATCATGCAATAAAAAATATATATGATGATATTATTTTACTTCAATGAATATCCTGTAAGACGACCATTTAAATCTCTCATAACTGTAGAAGATTTCATAAATCCTTCATCTATCCTTGTTTGCACAATATTCAAGTTTATTTTGACACAAACAGAAAACACGTGCTCTTCAAATTTAAAATAACATCTCAAATGACTTTTGTATTTATCAAACAAAAGAATATTCGGTTCAACTGTTTATGTTATTACATTAAAACAATTACTGTTTGTACTGACCCTCTCGTTAGCGTAGGTCGTGAACATTCCAAGGGTGAACACTCCTAAAAGGGGACCTCCTACGGCCCCGAATATCGTGAGGGCAGCCTGGAGCACGCCTCCTAAGTACTCCGCTATGAAGGCCAGGGCTAGGAATACGAGCCCATAGGCACAGGCAGCTAGCTTCGTCAGCCAGGGTGCGTACGAAGGAGGAACTTTACACCATCTATTAGAAGAAAGTGTGAGTCAGAATTTAATTTGAAGATGTGTAAGAAATGGTACACCGTGCTAAACAACAAGGTGGATAAAAGTTAATTAATATGGGTTCAGAGTTTAGGGAACACTTTGAAAAAAAAACGATTCCATGCAAAAACAATAATCTACAATCTAATAAAACACCAAAGACATCTCTACCATGCGTCCGAAATCATTCTATCAGGTTAACTGGTGTTTTTCATACCTTGGAGCCAGAATTCCACTTTAGGTGAAGATGGAAAACAAAGAGACATTAATTCCTTCATTAAACCATTTAACATGATAACATTATTACAGTAACGGCCAGTTTCACAGGTTCTAGATAAAGTTATAGATAGCTAGTTCACAGATAGACAGTTAGTGCTATAGAAAAATAATGGCTCTATCTTGCAAATAGCTATTTAGAACTTTTTCTGGAACTGGTCGTAAATATTATAATGATATTTTACCTGCCAACGTAATCATGTAAGGTAACAGCCGCTAAAGCATTGCACGATGCTGATATAGTGGAGAGGGATGCGCTGAAGATTCCCGCTACGAAGAGACCAGCCAGCCCAGGCACACGGCCCATTGCTTCCACCACGTAGTACGGCATCAACTGGTCTATCTGTTGTTGAAGAAAATAACTTAGTATTTAAAATTTTCTAAGGCCCAGACTTGTCCATAGCGGAGCGATAGTGCTTTTAAGCAACCTAATTTTCCGTCTAAGGATACCGCTGAGTGAACGAAAACAAGAAGTTTTATATAATTCGAATGAGGGTTTAAAAACTTCTCCGCTCCACTTTAGTTTAGTCTGGGTCTAAAAGTACTACGAAAGGGCATTTAACTGTCTTGTTGGAGATTTTGGGAAGTGAAACATGAACTACGTGTAAATAAGAGATTTGTTTTATTAGCGTTATTGTTATTACTAAAAGATTTGTTGTCAAAGCTTTACTAAAGGGTAACCTAAGGTAAATTGCAAGAAATATAGTATTGATTACTCAAGTATCATTCATATATGCCGTACTAAAGTCTAATTATAAATGAGATAGCCTTTAACACGATAATAACCAATTAATGAGCGTAAACTTAGGCTGGATCGCTACACAGACGACTAAGTTGCATGTTATTGAACTGTTTTCCTCAAACGAACAAATAGACCTTGACCAGCCCAACACTTGTTAGTTTAAATATTAATTACAATTCTACTCAATTCATCTTCATCAGCCTTTATATCGTCCCACTGCTGGGCACAGGCCTCTTCTCACACATAAGGATTGAGCGTTAATCACCACGCTTGCTCAATGCCGCGCCGGTTTGTAATTTCATACTTTCTACTTCCAGATTATCTGAAGATGTTTTCCTTCGTCTTGGTGTTCAAGGTCACGGTACCCGAATCTGTCAAATTTTACCAATCAAACATTAACCTACCATTATTGCGATAAGGTTGAAAATCTATTGCAGAAAGGACATTGGGCGTTTTGGTACCCTTGTCCAACAGTGTTGATTATAGTACCATTTCGTAGGTCTTGGCAAGGTCAAAAATGTTTACTATGACGACTAGACTCTAATCCTTGTCCAATTTGCATGACGTCGACTTATAGAATGTGTAATGATCACTAGGTACCCAAGTAGCAAATTAGCGATGAATTAGGTCATAAACAAGTTGCATTACAGTCTACAGCTTTTATGCAGATGTACTAAAGGATAGGACGAGACTTTAGACTTTATTAAGGAAAGATTATACACTATTAAACAGCATAGCTGACTAATGACTTTATAATGGTGAAAAACTATACTAAAAGCATTTGAGAAGTATTTTTAAATGATCTGGTCCAGCTTTTGGCTGCATGTGATACTACTGGCTGGTGTAGAAGTTCAAAGCTTGTTAACGACTGGTTAATACGAAAAATTCACCTCTCTTGTAATGCTGCGGGCTGCATTCAAGTTTCGAAAAATGTCACTAGCTTTTAATTGGTGTACACTAATTCTATTCAAATTCTTCTACAACGCCATTAACAAGCTGTTAATGGCTGATTAACAGTAGATATGTAATCTCTTAAAATGCCGTTACATGTATATGAGAATAATTAAACATCCTGAGTTGTAAATTGGAGTAGGTGTACTCCATCTTAATGCCAATGCATAAAGTGTAGCTGACAGCAGTTTTACAGCTTTCGCCATTATATATGGGTAAATCTAGATTATTGGTGTTTAAACTACGTCAGATTTGTTTATGTTTTTATGTACACAGTAACAAGAATAATTAAAATCCTTTGTTCAGCTATCATAATTCTATATGCTGGTACATAGAGTTTGGGAATACCACTGTACAGTAAATAACTTTTCAAAAGAATTTATGGAGAATTTGTGCTGGATAACAAATAGTCGCCATTTTAGCATCACAGAAACGATTTGTTATTAAATATC